>JAQFYB010000410.1:0-56096 GCA_034694085.1 Pogonognathellus longicornis
ATTTTAAACTCCAAAAATTCATTTCTCTCTACCCATCCTGGAAGTCGTTTTCCTAAAGATCCAGCTCGGGCGCAGTAACACACTCATCCCCACTTAAATTACAGATATATACGGTATTATCGCACTATAAAAAAAGAAAACAGAAATTATTTGTATAACATAAATTCTTCGTTTGGACCTTCCATACTTTGTCAAGTTTTTAGAAGGCATTATTTTTATTTTGCATATCTCGTCAACATTCATTTGCATACAATAAACTTTTTGTCTAACAACAACCAATAAATAAGCTACTCTTGTGATTTGGTATTCATGCTAAACACAACATTAATTAAATACAACTAAATAAATACATTCGAGTAGATCGAAATCCAAACAATAACAATTTTAATAAATTGAAGCACAATGGAAGTGACTCTGTGGAACTCCAGGCTATTGTATTCTTAATTAATGAGAATACAATTGCACTCACCTTTAAGCTATAGCACGAAAGTTGTAAAAGTACACACAGAAACAACTTCTACCTAGTTTGTGTCAGGTTTAAGTACATACTAGGAAACAGCTAGACAGGGAGAAAATTTTCACATCAATAAGTAGATATGCATAGTACAGTTTATAGGCATCATTTAAAATGATATATAGGTAATAAATGCACATACAGAATATTACTAACGATATGTAGTAAGCGTGCAATACTACAACTTTTAAAGATAATCGAAAGTACATGGAATACAAATAGGTAGTAATATTATAGATGTATGTAGCTCACAAACATTGCTACTAAATTATGGAATGACACAATAACAGTATACAATAATATATTATATCAGGATCAGGAAAAATAGGTATAAACTAGATACATTCTGATTTATAAACCATCTAGCCAAACACAGTCCAGAAAAACACAACTAGTACCTGCTGCACAACTTTTAGTTAATTAAGTTAGTTGAACTCTATATTTATAGACAGCTAAACTGAATAAACTTCGTAGTTGTGATTCAGAAAATAAGTAATACAATTTAAATAGTTACAATATGTCAGTTTGTCAGTATCTATGTAATGTACCATAAATTATACAAAAGAAAATCCGGATGTTGTTAAACGCCTAAACAATTTGAATTTACTATTCGTTAACTCGTTACACTTTCAACAATCAATTAATTTTGCATGATTTTAGTAGGTGATTTAGGTACTAGAATAATTAGTTAAACACATAACTCCAGTGAATGTTTAAGATTGATTCAAGTAATAATTCAACATTCTAACGTACTGGCCTAAAATTAAACTTACTTCGCGATACTTTCTCTACACTACACTTAAAACAACATACAAGATTGTGACATACCCAAAATGGGCACATCAAAAATGTTGAAGCTGAACTACATATTTGTATTTGTGTCTTAACACAAGAACCTATACATAAGTAGCAATATTATAACTTTAATCGTAGTTACATCGTAGTTAAGTTATAATATAAGACTGCTCGGAAATAGTAGATTTTTCTTATGTTACATTTGTGTATCTAAAGTAGTATCACTAGCAGTTATTGCTAAATCGCATAGCTATTACTTGAACTGGCATTAGTTTGGTAGTAATATTATGTCTCTGAACTTTCCCGTGGTATGTACAACGGACGGCCCCTGCCTTCCATCAAAATATAGTCATTATTTGAATTTGACGACTCAGGTGTTCCTTTTGGCTTTAAGTTAACTTTTTGGTACTTTTTCCACGATGCCGCACATATAACACATTCTTCTCTGTGTAACAGATCCGGCCCTCCTCCATATCTAAACAATAACACAGTTATTTCAGTTATTAATAATAATAAAGGACCCTTGATCATTTCGATTTAATGAATTGATTACTTACCGACTTATTATTAAATTCCAAACAGGCTCGGGCACCCAGGTAGCCCCTAGATGGACGGTTTCATATGGAACAATATAACCATGCGGGCAAACTACATCAGAATTATCCAAAGGAAACGCTTCTTCGCCCCACAAGAATTGTGTCAACCATTTTCGAGATATCAGATGGAATTTCATATCAACTTTGTTTTCATTATCAGCTAAGGACCAATCAGAAAGTAATTGATGTTTGATTGACTCGTCTTCTTCGTCCCATTTTCTAAAATCATCAGTAAGATCAAATTGTGTAAAGCATGCCCACTTTAACAATGCAAGAATTTTAAAAATATTTCGTCAAATAGCAAAAATCGTACTGGTAAAATAGAACGTAAGCTTCAGAGTCAGCTACTGTTTCAGGCGATACAGGAACTACTCTAGAATCATCACAAAGGTACCACTGCGATCCCCGTCGAATGTATGCTGTATAATGTCCACCAAGAAATGACCCAATATGACAGATTGCTCCAATTAGCTGATAGTTGCTCAATTGATTTGGACAATCTACAAAATAGAATTAAAATTTAATTAATGAGTGTTTTAGGAATATCGCTACATGACGGATTTGCTACTTATATTAAAAAAGTGTTACCTTTATGTAGGAATGGTTTTAAATCCAAATTTTCTAATGGAAACTGAACATATTGACTGACTTTTCCAGAAAATCCCATACCCCCACTATACTCATACATACGAAAACGTTTCAGATGGACACAGAGCACTTCAGGCAATCTATACAGAGAACACCTTTTAACTCCATTACGAAGCTTTCGACACTTTTCACAGGAATACATGTTTTTCCCTATAATAAAACAATGTCATTCATCAGATGAATATCAAATACGAAAGTTGTAAGAAACAATTTGAAACAAGCTTATAAAATAAACAATAAAATAATAAAAATAAAAATATTTATTGCTTTGATGTAGATACCTTTTAGTTCATCTGACGAAAAAAATGCGCCAAAGCAATCTTCCAAGGTAGGTGACGGGCCCCAAAAGAAACTCCTCATCCAATCCCATATCCACCCAAACCAACCGATTGCATTACCCTCTTCGTCAAATCTTTCAGCCGTCTTAAGAGCTGTTAACTCCTCCCTCGTAGGAATTGGTAAGCTTAAATCTTGGAATACTTCAAAGCGTGACGAAGTTCTGGATGGAAATGATTGATGCATGGATAAGAACATTTAACAACAGACGGACCAGAAAGTACTTTTTTGAATTCAATGTTAATTTCGAGAGATTTAAAACAAAAGTATAGTATACTTACTGTTTACATGAAAGGCACTGTACAGAAGATTCCACTTGACCATCAAATATTTCGGACACTATTGACTTCATAACAATTTTAACTTCCTTTTTGGTATCAGAGTGACTGTCAATACAATCGTTTGCTTGCACATCAGTGGACATTGTTTCTTCTGATGCATTACCCGAATCACAAGTCTCAAAGGATTCTGTTTCAGAATCTGACGTAGTTGACCCTACGATAAAATTATAACGGTAAAGTACATCTTTTAGTTTGACATTCAATTACATGGTTGAAATTATACCTTCATCTGAACCTGAAGGATGATGTTTTTCTTCAATAGTTTCTAAGTAAAAATGAGGTACACGTGTTTCTTCAGCTAGCGAGTCCATAAATAATCTGAGAAACTCTTGAGTGTCGTGTTGCTGGAATCCCCTGAAAATCGGATGAGCTGCCCTTACAGCATGAAGCAACCTTGAAGGCATAACACCCTTTTGGTATGCCTGGTGCGTTTCAGTCCACATTTCATTTAACAGCCACAGATAACTACTTCCCACATTTTTACCTGGTGTAAAAATATAATTAATTATTTACACGCGCTAAAAAGCTGCTTATTTAATAAACTGAAGTAAATCAAATAAGAGCACAGCACAAACCTTTTAAATTGCAGCTATGGCCTAAAATATATGAATTTAGAGGAGTCACGGCTGTCATACACTGTAAAGCACTATTCATAAAACAGGTGTTTCCAATGTTATATAGTCCTTTGGGAGAATCTTCATTTGAACCTTCAGGGGGCACCCAAACTGCAGGATATCGCCTACGGTTACGGTGGTCGGGAAATACTTCATGGTCGCAGTCGTTACACCAAATGCGCTTAGACGCAACGTTCTCTTGAAGCATATGAGACCGAAATTCCTTTGAAGTAGTAAAAATATCAAAAATGTAAAAAATACATGCTTAAGGTTTTGGAATAATTTTAGAATATAAAAAATTATACAACTACCGAATAATGGTGCTGCGAATGATTCTTTCCTTGTCTTCCACACAAAATAGTCCTGCATCGGTGATCAACACATCTCCAATAATGAGAATGATTTGTAGTTTGATTTATGACAGAGTTTTCAAACATCCCCAACTGATCACATTGGTCGCAACTTATGGGCTTTTGAGAGCATTTGGAATCAAGACATCTTTTTGCGGCACCAATATCTGGTTCTCCAGAAGCAGCTGATCTTCTTTCTTCCTCAGAAAATTCCCGATCGGTCATACAAACATCATCAATAGTTTCGTCCGTGCTAGCACGATTTCGATGTTGACGACGAAAAGCTGCTCGGTAAGTAAGATGCGGACAATGGAAGTTCTGAGAGGCAATCATTTTAAGTCAATTGTATACACTTTGAGGCGAATTCGTAATTTGCAGTTTATTTCTCGAGAAAACTAGATTTCAAAGCCGCAATTTTTCATCATCAATCATGCCGCATCAAATTACACGGCTTCTTACTCCTTTTCAATCTAGACTGATTTCTCCAACTCCTGTTATAATATTAGAACGGTAACCTGCAAACAAGAAAACAAATTGGACATTAATATTAATATTACATCTATAATAATATAAAACATTGAACAACAAATGCTTTTGAAAAAGATATCCTAATGAATACTAAATATAGAAACTTTTAATTGTTATATTGTCAATTGTACCTGCAATATTACAAACTTGCTAAGAAAATAAAATGAAGATTATTTTACACTTCTTCAGGTTTATGAGTATATCTACAAAATTTACATCTAGGTATATCTATGTTTTCTTAACATAATGCAATAATTGTGTCAAGAAACAAGAAGTGCGACAATTTATTAAATATCAGTAGTTCTTTGCAAAATAAAATGGTGTCGTCTGTACACTTATTGAGTTATGCTGTTTATATCTACAATCTAAGATCGAAATCGAAAAAAAATACTACGGAAAATGGATATTCAATTAATAATAAATAGCAGTATATACTGCAAACAAAAAATTGGAATATGACCCATTTTGTTTGTGCTTTAACAATCAATCATCCAACTGGATAATCTTGATTGGTCATGGTGTAGTAAATTACGACGTTTTTTATTTAGCTATGAGCTGTGCCCTGCAGTTTAATACACCAATTAAAAATTATTGTTTCTATATGATATGATTTCGATAAACTCGTGGGAGAAATACTTTTATTGAAAAGAACGGTTGTTAATTTTTATGAATTTGGTCAGACATGTCCTTAGCCATTCCCAATGACATAAAATTTTGAAGTTGACTGTATTGTTATAAATATGGTTGTTACTTACTTGTTTTTTATTATTATTTACTCACTCAATGTCTCAATAAATGCTGAATTTGCTGAGCACTGAAATCTTATAATATAATTATTTACAATTTACAACCCATCACAAATGACAAGTAGAAGAAGGCTGTCAGCTGGACAACTTAGTTAAATAATAAATGACAGAGTTTACATCAATTCCAAAAATAACGCAAATAAGAATCAGCTGTAAATGTCAAACTGTGATGTCAGTGCTCTGACCAGCTGACAACAGAATTATTTAGTGATCTAACAACAAAAGAGCTGCAATAGAACGTTGAGAGTCTATGTCATTCATGTGAGTGTTTCAAAGCCGTAATTGTGGCTTAAAACTGATGCATTAACCGAATAAACACTACAAAATAATACCAACAGGCAAATTGATGACGAACATGTCATCACTTTCAAATCAAAGTAGTAGCACTGTCACTTTTGACTTTGTGTTTCCGTTCCGTATCAACTTTGCCTTCAAATGTCAATTAGAAGTGACAATGCTAATTTTGACTTTGATTTGAAAGTGACGAAATGTTCATTATCAATTTGCCTGTAAAATTAACTATTTGCAAATGTTAATCGAATTTAAATGACCACTAATTAGAACTTAACAAGAGTGACTTGACAACTTTTAACTTTTCCTGGAAAAACTGTATTTCTATCTGCCTCTCCGTAACATTCAAAAAAGGACTATAAAAATAATTATTTTGACTAAAAAGCAAGTTCTTAACACACTTACCCGTATTATGCACCTGAGACTCGGAATTTGGAACTAAACTACAATAATAACTCCATTTTTGACTGAATTTTCCAAACTGACTTCGTGACGAATTGATTTTTGACAAAAATCCCGTTGGCAAAGCAAGCCCTACCCCAACAGCGAAACTAACGTGTGAGCTTGAAGGTTTGTAATTTGCCACAAAGTACGAATCCTTGCTTCAATTATTTCTCTATCAGCGATTGAAAAAGTTTCATATCCAAATAAATTATTCCACAAAGATTACTGCGTGTACAAACATTCGTGCAAAAATTAGGGCCAATTCGGGTTTATAAACAAAGTACCTACCTACAGCTATATTTTATGCGAATTCAGAATTTCTCGACCTTTTAATTTGGAAACAGTTGAAATTTTGATTTAGTTTAGGCCTTAACTAATAATGCACTCAATAAATATTCACTTGCCTTATAGCACACAGACACAGATCAGTATGCAAGTATGTACAAATATAAAATTAAGTATTACACTCTATGTATTGGTATCTTATGTATGTAAGGTTCTTTCTATACAGAATATTTTATACTAGTTGCATTGTGGTTGTAGAATATGTAGGTAAATTGCAATGTAAGTTACCTACATACATACATACAAATGCAAACTGTGGTTCAGTACTTAGCGAATAAGCTACCTAGCTAAATGTATATGAGTGTAAGATATTATATTATTGCGCTATGTACTCTAGTCTAGGTAAATGCACTTGGGCATTGGGTATGGTATAATACGTATTTTATACAGAAAGGTTACATAAGATAAAATATTGTATGTATGTAGAAGTTACGTCTTCTGGTGTTCTTAAAAGACAGTTACAGATTGTGTAGGTACACATGTACGCGTTCTTCCATCTGACAGATAAGTTACAACTCGGCTTTTCGTTTCTAACACATACACAATACACATATACACACACAGTAAAAAGACTGAGCTACATAAAATGATTTTTTACATAATGATTTACAGTCTCAGGAGTCTCAGGATACTCAGGAATAGAATAGAGCCTACTAAACTCTACATACATACACACACTCTTGTACTACACATTCGTTTTTATTATACGTTTACGTAAGATGTGAGTTATTGCTAGTGTGGTGGTATTAAGATGTAATTTAAAAAATGACAAGGAACAAGGAATTTACCTATTTGAAATGTAGGAGTTATATTTATATTATGCACGTTCACAACACGTAAACTTTGGCAATGCAATAAGAATAATGCAAAGCCCGTGGTAGAATGAAGTTCCTTTCATCTCCAGCTTTTGCTCACCTTCTCCCTATATTATTTTTCCCATTACTTTTACACACACAATGCCAGCACGAGTTCCTCCTACAGTATATCCCACACACGAAACTTTTTATTTCACTAACCAACTTCTTGGGCATTACAATTTGCAATGGCAATCTGAGTATGCTTTAACATTTTAGCTAGAAGAGTGTACAGGGATATACACAGAGGAAAACTAGAGTTTTATGGCTACAGCTGAGAAGGTACATAGACTAAAGAGTTAATTGCAGCACATTCAGCAACACTAACTCTCCAGACAAACTACTTGAGTATAGTGAGATATTTAGTTAGAGACCTTCGGTTTTTTGATCGTGTATAAGTCAATGCAATTGTCATGTCATCCTTCCGGGCGCTTGCGTTCACTTTTTGCTCGTTCTCTGTTCTATGTGTTCTAGGCTGCTACTTAAGTCAAACGCAAAGGATAAATTCCTTTGCACAAAACTCACTTGTATGAGTCTGTATTGTATATAATGTGTGTTTTGTATGTATAATGCAAAATGCACATAAAGCTTTAGTTTGTATATATAGGAGCTGCGTGGTTTTATAATATACGCTAGTAGTGCAACTTTAAATGTAAGGTTTCTTAAGAGTGTATTGTATTCTTCGACTTGTACACAATGACAAACTTCACTTTTAACGTGAGTTAACGGTATATAGTATTCACTTGTGTTATGTATGAGGCGATTATTAATGTCACAAAATAATATCATTCAGCAACATGTCAGGATTCGCAAATGTGCTTTGTAATGGAAGTGAACTTTAGTAGAATGTAAACCAAAGTTTGCTTTACATACATACAATATGAATGATACACAATACCATTCTAATATTTGCATTGCCCACCTACATTTATATCGTGAAGCGAGCCATGCTTTATTTCATTTGTAAATATGACGTGCTACGACACGCGTTTACGTTCACCAAAGGCATTGAATTCATGTTCATGCAAAAAGTCTGAGTCTCCCCTGTGTATGATATGCAATATAAAATACTTATCTATACAGAGGGACTGATTGACACAGACATAATAATATTTTTATGCGAATATTGCCAACGTTATTATGTACATAGTTCGTAGGTACACCTTAAAAGATATAGTACATACAAATTATTATTCTACACCCAATGCGATGACAATTTCATTTGATCAATTGATTAATCATTTGGTTCTGTTCTGTCTGTCCATTATCAATGAATGTAAATGTAACGTCGCAAATGATGTGATAATAACGAAACAAATACGAGAAACATGAAACCAAAATGTTAACTCGTTAGTGATGAACATTATTGAATCTACACTTATCTAATTATTCTTTTACTCTCAATCTATACCCCATAAAGAGATAATGCGAAATGTAGTAGATTAAAGTTATGAACATTAGCTATTGCTCTTTAAGTGGCATGGCTCAGGGTTCAGGCAACACAAATCAATAAATTCACAATGCAATTACCAATCTATTTTGTACAACATCTCTCACATCTGCTTTACATTATATGAACAAAAGATCACAGAGACTGATAAATAATTCAGTGGGTACTAAAGAAGGAATAGTCAATCGTCTCAAAAGCTCAAGTTTCCTTAAAAACTATTATTGATGATTTGACATTCGATTCAAGCCTGCCACAACACACAATTTAGAATTAAGTGAAAAGATCTGCACAACTTATTTGGATAGGTATTCTTATGTTTAGCTCAATTGATAGCCTTTACTATGAATGTTCATAATTTTATTTTACATTAAATGAGCCACTTTTTTTAAAATGGAAAGAAATATTACACCTACCTATGTTAATAAAAGCTTTGCTTCAGCAACAGTAAAGACTCATATTCTCAAATTCCACTAAACTGCTTATGATTACAGATTATTAGTTGAGCAGTCTATGGATATAATATGACATACAATATAATAATAACCATATGGGTAATTATTGTTCATAATTATCTTAACGTATTAATATTCGATGGAACTGCTTTCGAATGCATGGATATACATGTGCTACGACTACGAACGTGCAGAGTTATTAAGCTGTTGTATGATTTCAACCATTACTATAGACTTGTTTAGAGTATTCTGTAAAAGACTTGTTCCATAATTTCTCCCATTCTCCCATACATTACAGTGCTCTTTTAGTAGTGACGGTCTCATTTTGTCGTCAAATTATGGGGTATTATCAAAAATTGTAGGTATGTTGTAATAGATGATGGTAATTACTCGTTTTGGGTGGTTGGATGTATCAGATGTGACTTTTTTGGGGTACACCTACTATTTGCGAACACAGACTAGACTGACGCACTTCGTAGGTATAGGTATTTGGGTTTGGGATGCATTTGGAACTTTATACGAATGCATGGGAAGCCAGACAATGGCATATATGACGTGAGTAGTGCTTGTAAAACATTTAATTTAAACAGACGACCCATTTCTTCGATATATGCAATGCAATGATGAAAATATTGACTTATACTTAAACCCAAAGTTAGTAGCTTAAACCTTTTTCATTAACTATGCATCCGCCATGTAGAACTGTCTATAAATAAAACCTGTGTAAGACTAAAGTACAAAAATTCCTTCACTTACCAATCCAGAATAATGGAATGCATTTCTTGCTTCCCACGTAATAATCATATCGGATTCAACAAACTATTCAGGAAAAATTGTGCTCATCTTAAGAAAATTACTTCAACTTACTTTAGTTGTGAAATCTTATACATCATCCCTATCCCTACAATATAATACTACAATACTATTGGAAAAGTCCCAATGCTAGCAAGGACTAAAGCCTTGTGAGTGACTCTGACTCAATCAACAAATAAAGCTGTTTATTAAAAGCAAAAATTTTATTTTTATTACATAAGTTTCAGAACTAATATACAAAGTTTGTGCAATGAAATTCTATAATAAAGAAATAAAGCAGGTAGTCCTGACATAATAATGAAATTACACGAATTAGGTATCTGATGAATTATGAACGCCTAGTACTACTGTAGTAGTGTTAAGTGAAGTTTATAAACAAATAGCAATGTGAGATTTTGATTGTATGACAGTATAAATCTTTTAGTTGATCGATAACACGTCCAGAACAGGGTTATAAAGTCTCAAAGATTCCAGTAGGTATTTTAGCGAACTTAGATTGCAAAACTTCGACAAAAGAAATGAAAAATTTCTGCACACCATACCATTATGTATTACTGAAGGTTACATATTATATATGTACGTACCAGGCTACACCTACTAGCTAGATTGAATATACCTCACTAGAATACAAAGAAAGTATAAAATAATTTCCATAATGGTCTTTGTCTTCGCAAATGACAAAGTGGAATGGCTTCTCAAATTTTTGACAATGGATAATATGCGATGGTAGTGCAGAAACCGCATTATAAATCGAAGTATCCTTAAACCATAAACAGGGGAATTGTGAACGTATATATAGGTTGCTCTTGTTGGTTTCTTTTATAGACGAGAAAATGGGAAATCGATTCTTTAATGCAAGAACTGGAGAAAATTCTAGAGAATAGAGTATGTATGGAAAAATACGTGGCCAGAAAAGTCAATTGATTAAAACTATAATATTATAACGCCCATATGAAACGAATAGCACACTGGTCTGAATAAATTAGCAAAGCAATGAACTGCAAATAACTCGTTGACTTATTTTGCTGCAATTTACCTTGCATCCACGACTCTATATATACTTGATTCATATATTAACCATGAATCAGTTTCTTTCTCCTTTCTCGCTCTGAAACAATCGTGCGCCTTCTTTACACACATATACATCTATGAGCCACTGTATCTATATATACATACATAATGCCTAGCTTTTAAGTAGTAGTTTCGAGTCCAAGAATTTACTCATTTTAAAATGTTTCATACAGTTTTTATACGTTTTATCATTCTTAAGGGCACACACTTAGTAGAATTTGAAAATATTAACTATGTAGTAATTGTATAAATGCTTAGAAAAAGCAAAGAAATGGTTATTACTGTTGGACTCGTGAAAATGAATTCAATCAGTATATATGTACATAAAAAAGAAATTAAACTCACTGAATAATATATAGGAACACTGCACATCTGCAGTTGAACAATGATAAGTCACAACGTAAAAATAATTAGTAAATATATAACTACTAAGCTGCCGTTAATTTAGCATATATCACAAAATTGTACAAATGCTAAAGGAATGCTTGGTAAAACTAGTTATTGAACTTTTACAGACAGAATAGGAAAGTATATGGAATATAATCGTAGAAGCTAATAAATTTATCCATGTCTTCCTGTGATCATTGAAACCCACTCAAGGTAGGCTGTAAGACGAGTGTAAACCACAGGAGTTGAACGCCCACAAACTCTTGCTCCGAAGGAAACCACACCAACTTGAACAAACCATTTGTCTTCTTGCTGACAAACTGCTTCATCTGCCTCATTAGGTTTTCTATTATCCTTTGATGGGACACACCGATGCCGGGATGTTCCGGCATTATTGGCTTTTCCGTTATTCCCAGTGGGTGGTACGAACTCGGCAATCAAAGGAGAACCGCTGTCTCCCTAAGGATACAAATGCATACGTCACACTTTTCATTTCCTCTTTGACTTTGATCGTTGTAATTACAAGGATAAATAAATAATACTTCTAATTTAGCTAATTAAACCACTTACATGACATGGGGATTCGTACTCGATCTCAACATCATCCGATTCCTCTTCATAATCGTCGTCTGAAGGTGCAGGGGTGGATGAAGTTGGAATTGGTGTTTGAGTACACATGAGATTCCCTGTTACCAAGCCGTAAAATGTATCTTGACAATCAACAGTCGGAAGAACAACGGAGTTTGCCTCTCTGAGTATAGGACTTACTTTCGTCTCATTGAAAACTGTGAAGTATTTTGATAAAATGTTTAAATCGTCAGGTTAAGAAATGATAAAGAATGATTTATCTGAATAAGGGGGCTTTATGTAAAATTAGCTTACCTTTTCTGGTTTCACCCCATCCTAATGTCTTAAGACTCCAGGAATTGAATGTGTTGGGCTGAGTATAAACGCTTGGAATGTAAATAGGCTGAACATAAGCTACATGTCACAAAATAATTCCACAAATTACAACTTTTTGCAAAAATTGGAGCTATTAGTATTATCATTATGCAGTTATCATGTTTGTTTTACCTGAAACTTTGATCGGTTCTAACAAACGAACAATGGCAATATCGTGAGCTGCTGTATCAGGATCATAATTTGGATGGATAAAGACATTTGTACTCATATCTTCAAGATTGAGGGTTCTTACTTGTCGTGCATACAAATTTTCGTCATTGTTTGACATGTTATGTACACCGAAGAATAAGTCCAATTTTTCAGATCTGAAATCAATAAATTATTACACAAAATTAAATATACCGAAAATATTTATATGTACCTAACCTACCGTAAGTTTCGTGATAAATATTTTTGGAAATGGGACATACAGTTCTACGCAGTGAGCTGAAGTCAAAACATGAATTTCATCAATTAAAGATGCTCCACAGAAGAAGTATTCGTCGATAAGCATAGCGACCATAAAGGGGTATTGGTGAGGAATTGTCTCTTTTCCATTGACAATGAGAACATGAACAGTGTCATTATGTTTTGTCACAATTTTTGTTGGCTTAGCAGGAGCTACTTTAATTCGAGCTGAAACTTCTTCAGGATTTGGAATTGGAATTGAAGTGCAGACTGCAGTCAAGTCATTATCGAAGGCACTCCCTTGTTCATTAATTGAAGGATTGATGTCGTCATGTTTCATTGGTCGAACGACATATCCTAATTTGAACCCACGGAAATTGAGAAATCTAGATGAGACGAAACGAATGCCTAATTTTGTTCCATTGGAAATGATTGTGAAAGGCATTTTGTGGTTCACGTCACCAGAAAATCTAATGAGATAAAAAATACAATCAAATAACACTTGTTGTGCATGTAAATGGCTACATTATACATACACATAAATTAATGCAATAAACAGATGGCAAAATAATTGAGAATGGTTTACCTTCTATATTCGTCCCATGTGCCGTCTGTGGATACCATGACATAATCAATGAAAGTGAGGGTCCATGGTTGTGTCACAATATCAAAAAATGTGACTTCCACAACAGTTCCAGGAACAGACTGTGGACAAACAAAAGAATATATTATAAAATATAAAAATGTACCATGAAATAATTTACTTTTGCAGGTGATAATTTACTTCGAAATTCCATTCACATCTCAAGTTGGGTAAATAGTTATCGGGGTAATTAGGGGTGATAACTGTACCAAAAGTTCCGTCCGTTAGATTCCCAAAATTATCTCCACATTCTGTCGAAAAAAGGAATTTCAAATTCTATACTTGCATTACTTTATATATAATTTCATATACAAAGAACATATAAATATTGAAATAATATTTTTAGTCGTACCTGGAGTTGGGTTGAATGGAGGATCATTAGGATAGCGTGTTTCGTTACCAAGATGTCCAGGATTGGGGATGATTCTTTTTATCAACTTTTCAGCAAATACTGCCTTGTTTTTAGCTTTCTCGAATCGTTCATACAACGAACCATGTCCATACTGATACTAAAATATCAGTTACAATCAAAAACATGTTTATCGAAAATATTAATTTTCCAAAAATCAGATTTCCTCTGAATAGAATGTAAAAATTGACTTACTCCAATCGCAGAGGCACAGGCAGCTAAGCCTACAACAGTCAAAATTGTGATGGCTTTCATTATTCTAACATGAATGCCAAACTTTCGTTTCAAATCTAACAGACACGAAATCCAGTTTTACACTAGTTCTGTAATGTGCAAGTGTCAGCTCTTTATAGGACCGTCTCAATGTAAAAATTGTTATTTTTGAAAACATTGGTAGCAGTGCACATAAAAATCTTTTAGTCATGTTAAATGTGCGATCTGATCTACTTACATAAAACATAGCAGCCTCCCGCACCTAAATGACCTAATTATAACAATTACTTTGAGTTTTCCATCTGTGTGACCCATTATGCTTTATTAATGTCTACAAGTGACCTTAAGAGTTATTATTACACAGAAAAGATGCAATGTTTCTTTTGGATTTACAATTATTACACAGAATACATTAAAATATAATTATTCTCACAATCCGTGCGAGCAATATGGTTTTATTGCCAAAACTGTCGTTTTCATTTCATTATAACATTTGTCGCATTTAGGAACGTCTACATAATCTGTCAATTTTTAACATTTAAGTATACAATATTTCAAAGTTTTATGAGTACTTTGATTTATATCTTATATACTTACAAAAACTTGTTTCGTATTATAAGCATAAAATAGTCTTAATGTTTACTCACTTTATGAAAATATTAAGCTACAGTTAGTGATGAGAAGGTTTGTGTCCATCTACGTAAAAGTTTTTCGTTGCAGACGGCAATTTAAATACAATTCCGTTATGTTCTTTCGTCAGAATAATTTGACATCCTGCACCATAAAATAAATTAATATCATACTTCATACATTAACAATCAGCATTTTTTTAGTACTAAAATACCTACTTTGAAAACAGCAATAATAAAGTGCTATTATTAACAATTCATCTCTATACATAGAATAAATCTGAAACTAATTTACCTAGTCTTGAATTCTCCCTTAAAAACGGTGCTGCGTCCAGAAGGTCTTCTTCCGTTTCCGTCGCGGTTGGAATTGTGTCTAAAAAATCGTGATCCACGTAAACATGACATGTTGTACAAGCTAACGATGCCTCACACGCACCTGTTAATAATTTAAATAGAAACAATTTTATAATTTATCAAATTATTCTCCGTTAAGTAAGAATTTAAATATAGTTTTATTATGTATATTGCTTTTAGCATTTGACTATTCTACTATACCTTCAATATCTACTTCAAATCGCTTTCCAAGGTACAAAAGATTATCTCCCGTCTTTCCCCGAATTTTTGTCACTTTTCCTTCCTTGTTGATAACAGTTATCATGACCCTGGAAATAAAACAGAAACAAAAAAGTTATATAGTTATATCTCGTAGTATAAGTGAACAAGTAAGCAGTTAAATTCTTATTTACTATTTTTATACTTACACTTCTTCCTCTGTAGCCGGATCTTTCATTTCGTACTCTCCATGCATATAACCTGAAAAACATTAAATGACAATGACACTAATTAAAATCGATCCTGTCTTACATATAGTATAGTTTAACAAATTATACAATGACAGAGCATAGTAAAAAATAGTTACGATTTAAATACTTACGTGTTGTTGTGTGTATCTTCCTATCATGTGAATTTGCTGATGGTGTTCCAGCACAAAATAAATGTCTATGTGATGAAATTGAGTTAAATTTTCGAAAACAAAATGCCCTGCGAAGCGCTTGCACACTACAAATAAACATATTTGCGCTCATCATTAATTTTAACCACACTTTCAACTAATATCACGTCAATATTTGACTATCAAAAAATAAGCCTTTTGCAATTTAAAGTATAATTTTGAATTGAGACAAAATTTAACTATTAATCATCTATTAAAAATAAAAAATCCTTTCATCTGTGTTTATTTCGTCCCTGGCAAGGACTTCAAAAGTGTAATTCCTTATTGCTGATCGCCCGCTCCTACGATGGACACCATTAAATTAAATATGAAAGGATTGAACACACACTTTATTATATTATTGCATCAAAATTAAATAATTTGAAAGATTTATCGTTAAATTTAATTAATAATTAAATTATTTCGTTGTTTTTAGATGTTCAATGTTTTTCAACACTACAGACTTTACCTGCATACTTAGCGCTTTGTAATTTGAACATCAAGTTGATACAGACTTCTGTGCGACGTCTTGTTAAAGTTTTTACAGGGAAAATTCGTGTTGGAGAAGAATTATTGCTAAAGTGGTGTGCTGAATATCAACATACGATTTTGTGCTTCGATTTAATTTCAAAATACTTGTTTTGATGTTATTTTTTCAGAAATAAAGCTTAAATCAGCAGGTCAAAAGGTGAAGTATATTGTGTATAATTAATTAATACTTTAAAGAAATATTTTTGGGTCGAATTTGCATTTATTTGTAGCGTACTAAAAAGGATTTTTTACACTCACTTTATGTAGGAAGCCGGAAAAATGTGGGGAGACACAATCTTAATTCTGATCATCTCTATAATCACTGCATTTTTTGGAGAGGGTGTAACATGGCTAATGGTGTACCGAACAGAAAAATATCAAAAACTGAAACTGGAAGTTGAGCGACAATGCAAAAAGCTGGAGAAAAGGAAAGAAACGACGGGGGAATCGCTAATTGTAAAGAACCAAAAGAAAAAACTGGAAAGAGAAGAAGAGAAGCTTAAAACAAATACTCGAGATCTTTCCTTAGTCAAAATGAAATCAATGTTTGCCATTGGTTTAGCATTTACAGCTTTGCTGAGCATTTTTAACTCTATTTTTGATGGAAGAATAGTAGCAAAGTTGCCATTTGTACCAATTTCATTCTTACAAAGCATTTCTCACAGAAACCTTCCTGGAAATGATTATACTGATTGCTCATTCATTTTCCTTTACATCTTATGCACGATGGCTATTCGTCAGGTATTTTAACTTAATCAATTCAATTAATTATTCTTCATTCATTATACATATTACACATTATTTATTTTATTTTGATGATTATGTTTATAATGTAATTGTATTCATTTTTTAGAATGTCCAGAAACTTCTCGGATTCGCTCCATCAAGAGCTGTTTCAAAGCAGTCTGGAAATATGTTCGGTGCACCTCCAGCTAAGTAAATTGTGGGCATAACATAACATATTTATACTGTTGTAATTTGTAATAATCTTGTGTTGTCCTGTAAAGTGTCAGTCACTCATTGTCTAAATATTTTCCTCAGAAGGAAGTCATAGTCCTATTTCTATTGTAATATAAAATACAATGATTGTTATTATATGAGGTTGTTGTGAGCAGTGATTTGTCAATTTGATGTGCATTTCATTCAGATAGAATGCATTTAACTTATATAATATTCATGTAATACATATATTATATATTCTTAGTATAGCCAACAAGATTTTCCATACTGTAACTGTTTTATCTAAATTATTATTGTACAGTCCTACAAATCCTACCCCAGCTACAGCATTAGTAGTTCGTACATAGTACGTCCTACCTAACCTAAGAGTTGATGTTATTTCCATAACCCTAGATTTGTCACAATAAATTATTATTGACAGTGTTTAAGAAGTAAATTCATGTTTTAGATTTTCATTTGAAATAGCCTCAATTTTCAGCAATAAAAAAATAACGTCATATTTTGCAAAAGAAACAAGTATATTAAAATGTGACATTGTTATAAATAGAAACGCTTAATAGAAATTCAGGGTCGATAATAATTTTCCATGTAGGACGAAAGATATTATGTATTCCTTTTTCCTGATTTCCATGCTTTTCATCAAATGAATATAAAATAAAAAATGATGAAACAGTAATTTAGCATTCGTAGTAATCAATCTTAATAAGTAAGCAGTTATAATGATACACATTAAAAATACTGCAAACAAGTATTAAAAGGTTTAACTGACGCTTTAAGAGATTTTACAAGTCATCTTTAGACTTAGACCTACTTTAATACACAAAAAATATAACTCTATCTGTACTTCATCTTCATCCTTGATGAAGAATTTAATTGGGCTACATTACATGTCATAAAGAAACTTAAAACTGGTTAGATAATATATTTTTTCAACTAACTTTCAAAAAGATCAGATCACATTTTAGGAGCTGCCCAATTGAGAAACGTCATTGTTAGTTCAACACCCATGAAACAAGCCGCATTTGCTGGGAACGCCCTTAGAAAAACCGGTACAATCCCTTTATAAAATCCGCGAGGACCTTCCTCTTTTATCAAATGTTTTACGACGTCTCTGACCCCTCGTGGATACATTCCTTCAGGTGCTGTTAGGATAATTGTTATTCCGCTTCTTTTAGCCACTTTGATGAGTACTCATTAAGGGTAATTAAATTCATTATTCCTGTTACCTGTTTGCACTCTACTTTTGATTACATCAATTGGGAGGATAAAAATCCAATTTATTACACCTGTAAGACCACCCGCCACTATTGTCCTCCAAGGACTTAGGGCTGCAGTTGATTTTTCCTTAGGTGCTAAAGCTTTCTTTAATGTATCGTAGGTTGAGTAATACAAACCAGCTTGTGGTACAGCTAAAAATTCAATATTTTGATTTAATTTTAATAAAGTATTCAAGAAAATTATTAGAAATCTATTACCGACCTCGCAACATGGTTGCTCCGAATCCTCTGTATAGACTTGAAATTCCTCCTGTTCTAAAAAGTTTCACAGCACAATCGACTGGACCTTTGTACTGTACAGGAGCGTCTTTACCCTGACCTAATTGAACCTATTAGATTTTTTCCCAGAATATCAATTGCCTGAATGTCATTATATAATTTAAGGAATTGCTTTGATGTAATTGTTCAGCAGACAATTATTTATACTTACCTGTAATAGACATTTAATTCTCTCTACAGGAGTTACTATCACAGTACAAACTCCTCCAGAAATTGCTCCGGCAAAAAATAATTGCATTGGATTTAAAGGACCCTTTTGTCCCTCGGGTGTTATGAATTTCTTTGCTGTACTGTAACCAAAAAATCCTAAAGCGAAACGCGGGGCCTGAGTCATAACCGGAGTGGCCATACCTAATAAATAAAATTGCATGATTATTTTCATCCTTGAAAATGTATCCACAATATACAGCATACATACCTTTATAGAAGCCTCGTATTCCTTCGTTTTTAAGTGTTTTTTGAAAACAGTCTAACGTTCCTGAAAAAGCAGCTCCACCACCAGTGGAACTTCCTTTTGACATTGTTTGGAGTCTTACCTTTTTAAAATAATCAAAATTAATATTTTTAGTACAACTGTTAGCAGATAGATTAGTGTAAAGGTTTGTAGGCCACATTTAATTAGCTTTGAAGTAAAAACCGTCTAATTAGGTACTCAAGCGAAAAAAGATTACTTTCATTGTGTCAAAAGGGTATCCAGCTAAAACTAGACAGAGTCCGCCAACACCTCCTGCGAAGAAATTTTTTGTCGGGGTAGCTTGAGTGCTCATTTTTAAGTTTCGAAGTACCTATGTACTTTTTCAAAGTGTATGCTTAAAATTCACGATCAATTAGTTATGTGGTGATATTTATTGTTCCGCTATATAGTCTTAAGCGTAATTGACTTGCATAGTTAAATAACAAATGAACTTCATTTAAAAGTCAAAGTGTTTTTGCATTATAATATCGCTATAAACCCTTTCAATGTTGTAATATGCTTACCAATTGATGCATTTAATAATGGCACTTAAACAGCTTAGGTATAGGTATAACAATAAAAACCTATCCTATCAGCATTTTCAGCATGAAAGCTTGTAGATAAGATATGATCAGAACATTTTAATTGGCAAAAATAAAGTTAGCTTTTATAATACATATACATAATAACACACAATATATATTTTATAAAAATAAATGATTGAAGTATGTTTAAGATTTCATAATTATGAAAATAAAGGGGTGGATAAAAAATATTGCAATTCAAAAGTTTTTGATCACAAATTAGGAGCTGACCAATTCAAGAACCTAAGGGCCAATTCGAATCCAGTAAAACACGCAGCATTAGCAGGAAATGCTCGTATGAATACTGGCGTGATTCCCCTATACAGACCTTTAGGCCCATCTTCCTTCAACAAATGTTTGAGGGCATCTCGAAATCCACGTGGATACATTCCCTCAGGAGCTGAAGAATTAAGAGTTGATAATAAAATTATGATGGGGTTATGAGGAATTTTTCTTGTCCTATTTAGCTAATAAATAAAACAAAATGAGAAATCCTACCTGTCTGAATTCTGCTTTTAATAACATCAGCAGGTAAAAGGAAAATCCAGTTTATTATTCCAGTTAGACCACCTGCAGTTAGAGTTCTTATTGTTGTCAAATTTGAGCCATCGGCAGGTGTAAAAGCTTTTTTAAGTACATCGTACGTCATAAAATAAAGACCAGCTTGAGGAATTCCTATTCATTCAAATAAATCAAAATCTGTTTTTCCTAGTATAATTTTTAAGTTATTTCACAATGAAATATTTACATGAAAGTAGACATTAAATTATTTTTGTAGGCAAGCACCTTCATAAAATGCAATTTTATCAATTACATGCATTTCTTTGATGATTTAATAATTTACCCCTAATGAAAGTAGCTCCAAATCCACGATACAAACTGGCAATGCCTCCCGTTTTTAATAATTTTCTAGCGCAATCAACTGGTCCATTGTAGAGCACTTGTCCTTGACCCTTCTGTCCTAATTGAATCTACAAAGACGTTTTGACTCGCAAAGATTCGTACAGAGTATGCTGCTTTCAATGCAATGGCATGGTAAATGGTATGGTGTATAATTTACCTGCAATAGACACTTGATTCTTTCAACGGGAGTAACTACGAATGTGACTAAAACTCCCGAAAATGCACCGGCTGCAAATAATTTTACTGGTGTCAATTCCCCAGGAAGTATTGCAGTAACCAACTCTTTACCCAAGCCATAACCGAAAAAGCCAATAGCGAACATTGGAGTTGTCATCATTGTTGGCGTGCCCATGCCTAATTGATTAATCTATTATGAAAATGTAATCATTTTGGTATAGGTAACTATGTTTTGTAATAGCTAATACCTTTGTAGAAGCCCTTAATGCCTTCATTGACAAACGTTTTTCGGAAGCAATCAATAGCACTTGTGTACTGTGCCGAATTTCCTGGAGAACTTTTTGACATTGTTTGTAAACGGACCTATGCAATAAATGATTATGCAAAATAAAATTATGATTCTTTACCTTGCGCATAATGCGTTTACATAAAATGGCAACTAATAATGAGAATTAATTTAATGCATCTATAGGGTAACAAAATAATTCCTTACTTTTATCGTATCAAAAGGATGTCCTGCAAATACTAAACACATTCCTCCAAAACCTCCAGCTAGGAAATTCTTCGCTGGAGTTATCGAGGGCTTATTGGTAGCACTCATAATTAATACTACTTGTTACTTTTATTAATTGTACTTATACTTTAGTCTAGTATTGTGGTTTTATGTATTGTCTAATTGTTTTTAGTCTTTAGAAATACTTAGGTCTATAATACTGTCTTAATTAAAAGGAAATATCTCGGAGTGTAGGTTAAATACAAATGGATTAGGTATCTATTTTATTTATTATTTTGGTGCAAGCAATGACATTGAAAAATAGTATGAACTGCTTATCTTAAGTAATATGTCAGTAGGTAAGCTCATCATATCAAGTTGCATTGAAGTGAGCATTTGATATTCTACATTTTATTACATAATGCAATGGTGTGACATGTCTAATTTTGTACAGAAACAGACATTCACAAACAGACATTCACATTCAACACCTCATATTATATAGAAGGATAAGTACACACTACACAGTACACCAATAATGTGTTTAGACCGCTCCTTTAGTAGATTCTAATCTAAACACATTGCAGTACACATAACTCACATAAGAGAGTGATAAAAAATAGGATTAGATATATTTATATTTTTTATAGCAGCCTGGCAAGGATGATTTCATAGTTAAGACTTGAGACTGTGCGTACAGGTAATTATTTTTCAGCTGATTGTTCATGATGCAACAGATTTTAACGAATGTAAACACAAAATTATTTTTTCACTAACCTAAGGGCCCAAGGCCGTATCCAAAAATCGATTTTGGAAAAGGGAAAATTCTAATATCAGGTTGGGCAAAATATGTAGACAAGGCGAAGGCCAAAATCTATGTAAAATGAAGAAAACAAATCTGATGTTTTACACTTTTATGACAAATTTATTTTTTGCTCTTTTGGGAATTTTGTGCAGGAGTAGCAGGAGGCGGGGGTGGTAGAATTGCACGTTTACCGCTGTATACGACCTTGCATGTAAATTAACTTTTCTAGTAGTTGAAGTGGGTGATTTTGGTATATTATGCCGTACGTTTGCTCTGAATTTTACTATTTGCCCTAAAATAATTTCATTTAGTTCATCCTACATTTTAAAATAAATGCTTTTTATATACACATACTATTGTGCTTAAGAATGAAAAAAAATGTGAATTAATTATCAATTTCACTCAAATAGCTACAAAAACTAACGTCTTGATCCATCTATCGATATTAGTTATTTTATGTAATTACAGTGTGTAAACATGTCCTTAAAAATTTAATCTTAATTGCTGTTTCCCATTTCATTCACCTATACACTGAAGAAAAATGATCGCTTCAGTCATTGTTACATTAGATTGCATTCAATAATGTTATTTTTTATAACATGGATAATTAATGAAGTACAGTTAATTGACCTATTGAATACGTTATTCTCTAAATTATAATTATGGATTATTCAGCAAAGTTTCAATTGTCATTCACTTTACAATAATTAAAATATTAAGTATTTTTTATTGGTACAATAAATATATACATATTTATGCTGGAGAATGTTGAAATTGATTTATAATTATGTGTAAACCAAAATTAAAAATGTTTAAGCTTCTTGTGTACATGTTAGTTAAATAAAACCATTACCTAAGAACCTAAGCCAAGAAATCACGCAAAAACAAGTGGGACTAATTGTTTGTAATACGTCTGCGTCTGCTCTGCTACTACTACCTCACGGCCGTATCCAAAAATTGATTTCGGGGAGGGCAAAATATATTTCGGGGAGGGCAAAATATATTTCGGGGAAGGTAAAATGCACAAAAAAGAACTTATTTTGCCCTATGAGGGAATTACTAATTTAGTAGTTAGTATTATTTTGAAAATGATAAAAATTTATTTACATTGTGTTTATGACAGTGATCAATCATAAAATGTGTTCCCCTCCCCTACCCTCATATTTTATCTAAAATTACTTCATGGTATTTCATAAGGTGTTTTTTGTTCATTTTGATTGAGGAACAATAAAAGCATAAACAAATTATAAACCATATTTTACGAAGAATTTACATTTGATGTTCTTTCCCTCATCTGTTTGTGTGTGTGGGGGGGATACATTTATTTATGAAAAATTGACATTACAAAAATACTTGCCAAAAACACAGTAAAAACAAAATAGGTTATGCACACTATAGTATATTGCATTAGAACCGTTTAAAACAATATTTTTATCACTTTTTGGTATACCTACATGTTCATTTCACAAATGCATAGTTACAATTAATAAAAATTATGGTTGTGTTTCCAGAGTGAGAATAACAGGATCTTTGCGCTGCGATTTATTAAAATACTTAAAACTTTTTTTCAGAATAATTAAAAACCAAAGTGACTATTTATCATGGGTTCTTCTAGCTCATCTAATCAAGTTACCGGGAACGTAAAAAGCAGTGACAATCAAACCGAAGACATTAACAATATGGATGAACCTGATAATAATAATCACCAAGGATTGGCAGTTGACGTCGTCGACGATGACGTGATTGTAAATGATGTCGACAATAATTCCGCAAATTCAAACGATTCCGAAAACGAACCAGAAAATGAGGATGGATCAGAAAATGAAGGTGGATCAGAAAATGAGGATGAATCAGAAAATGAGGATGGATCAGAAAATGGGGATGGATCAGAAAATGGGGATGGATCAGAAAATGAGGATGGACCAGAAAATGAAGATGAGCCAGAAAATGAAGGTGGATCACAAAATGAATTTGAGCCAGAAAATGAAGGTGGATCAGAAAATTATGAAGATGGATCAGGAAATGAAGGTGGATCAGAAAATGAAGATGGATTCGAAAATGAAGACGAGCCAGGAAATGAAAACGTGCCAGAGTATGAAGACGATGTTTATATGAGTCCTCCAGACGACGATGTTGAGATGAATAATCCTGAAGACGATGTTGTGATGAATCATCCAGAAAATGATGTTGAGATGAATCATCCAGAAGAAGGGGTAGAAGCTGCTCCTGTTCCAATTCCGATGATAATGGTGAAGTACAAATGCTATCCTGTATCATCATTTAAGGGGAAAAACGCGATTATGGAATCTAATCCCGCCTCATGTAATCCATTGATAATTTGATAATATTCATCATTGATTTTGAGTTTTCATTGCGATTTGTGACAAAATAATTATGACTTTTTGAAGTAATGCTAATTTTTTTAATTGATTATTTTCATGCTCGGAAATAGTGATTTTAAACAACGAAGCTCTTACATTGCTAGTGAAATATAACGCTCCCTTCCCTTATGCGTTTCAAGTTCGCAATCCAGCAAATTCACAAACGACACATTGTGGTGTGTCGGAGTTTACAGCAAGGAAGGGAAGATGTTACATTCCTGACTGGGTACATTATAGATTACAATTCATTACCCTCATAAAGTAAAATCGTACTATAACATGTTTTAAAAAATGTAATCACACTCTTCCGAAGTAGACTTAAGTAATGACCTACTAAGAAAAGCTATGTTTTGTAAAGATAATGGAAAATCTTGGACTTGTGCAAGGACAAAACATCTTCATTAGATATGTCCAATTGCCTTTAGGAAACACAGTTTTATTGGAACCCCAATCCGTTGACTTTTTGACAGTAAACGACCCAAAAGCAGTCCTGCAGAACTCTCTGGACAAGTTTCACTGTGTTTCTGCTGGAGATATTGTTCCCATTACTGGCGAAGGAAAAGTATTTAAAATGAAAGTTTTAAAAACGGAACCAGAAGATGCGATTTGCATTCGTGATTGCGACCTAACAGTATACCTAAATTATAAATCATTTGTACCATTTACATGCAACTAAAACCAACCTTTTAATCTTTCTTGGATGAAGTGCTGATAATGTCTCATTCTTTCAGGTCGATTTCGTGAAGCCAGTGGGATACGTGGAACCATCTCAAGAACAGATTCCTCCGGATACTCCGGCTCCGGAATTTCTTTCCCCAACAGCTACTACTTTTGTTCCCTTCACGGGCACTGGCTATACGTAAGTTTTTACAGGAAGTTCTAATGTTGAATTGTATATTTGAATAAAAAGATGTCCAAATCTGTAATTTATTTATATATATTGTAGACTTTGT
The DNA here is from genome assembly GCA_034694085.1 of Pogonognathellus longicornis. Classification (NCBI taxonomy): domain Eukaryota; kingdom Metazoa; phylum Arthropoda; class Collembola; order Entomobryomorpha; family Tomoceridae; genus Pogonognathellus; species Pogonognathellus longicornis. The sequence continues at coordinate 25,668 of JAQFYB010000410.1, forward strand.
GGCAAACCCGTTGACAAAGTTGAACAATCAGGGGCTTCAAATAGACAGAGGGGAATTCCAGATCATAAATGGAAAGTTGGAGATTTGAGCTTCATACGTACACCACGACCTCTTAAATGTGTGACAGAAAATGTCAAGGCACCGACTGGAGCATTTGAAGGTTAGCTTAGCTACCTAGCTAGTACAATATTTTATTTTCATAAATGACAATATAATATTTAATTCCTCTGATCTATTTTCTAGGAGCAGGATTCACTTTAGGAAGTCGACCGAACATTCCAAATAATAACATTGAGCATCCGCCACCAGATTTTGATCCATCTGACGAAGCCCCCAATAAAAGGCAGCGTGTAGATGACACTGATCCGACTGATCCTCCGGAGGATTGATCATCCTCAATTTTATTTTCACGTATTTAATGATGATCATCTAAACCAATAATAACACTAGATTGCCATTAACATTAGAGTGCTATAAATAACATAAACAGGGTAAATGAAAAGAATTTGATGTATTAAATAAATGTAAAAGGTATCAAATGAATAAATTGTTTAATTGTGAAGCAAATAATATACTAAAATTGTATTCTATTGAATATTACCCTGCGAGCGAAGTTTTTGCATTTTGTTTTGGTTTTGACATAAATTGACTCCATTTTTTCTGGATCCGTGGGATTATAGACTTATTTGTATCGTATCCCATAAAATATTAAGATTTATCTCTCCCTATAAATATATCTATGTATATAAACTTGCCGTGCACCCTCAACTTATTATCCTGGCTACACATCTAATGTAAGGTACAGCCAGTTGACTTGATTTTGTCTACTTTACACAGGGACGTATCTAGGAGTCCGGAATGGGGGGAGCTAGATATAGATGATGTGTAAACGACGAGTAAATACCATAGGAAATGTACATTGGATTTAAATAAAATAAAGTTTCATTTGCATACTTAAAATTAGCGATAGCACATAGAGGGATATTTTCATGACACATACAAAAAAAACCGAGTTATTTACGATAATGCCTTGATGATTAGAGTACCCCAAAAAATGTCGAAAATGTATCCATAGGTGTGTATAAATTATTTAAGTACCTATAGGAAAAATTCGAATTGTTAAGTTTTTTGTCTGCAAGAGAAACCAATTGAAAAATTATGGAAAGAGAATGGAGGCGATTGTTTATATTAGGATAGGATCAAATACAAATCATGCATTGGATTTTGGAATTGAATCTTTTACAAAACCCCTCATGTGTAATTTTTTATCAACATAACCCTTGCGTCTAAACTATTATGCAAACAAAGACAAATATATCCTCAAGTGTGTCAACCCAAAGAGATTAAGATAAGAATGTATTATAAATATTATAGTGATAAGATAAAGTATTTAGGTATAATGTGTAATATTGTGGACGTTTTAATGGTAAAAGCTTCATCACTGCAGAAATAACAGTCGAAGCCCATTTAATTATATCAATCATGTACATTTAACTCCTATTTATGAGTTATTGTATTATACAGTACTGAAGGAAAGCCTAAAAAATTGCAGTCGAAATGAAAGATTGCGTTCCATTAGTGGCATCATTATTGCTACTAATAATTATTTCACTTCAACATTCAGAAGCTGAAATACGTCCTAGCAATAATTTCGATTTCGGGGATGAACCAGAAGGTGGATTACTAATGAAGGTTCCTAGTCAAAGATTTCGACTTCCACTGGACATCATTCCATTTCATTACAAACTGGAAATGATGCCCATTTTAGAAGAACTTGTAGGATATCCACGATTTACAGCTATAGGAATTGTTCAGATTTCTGTAAAATGTGAAGAAACAACAGATCGTATAACACTGCATTCATTAAACTTAACAATTGACCACTCATCTGTTAAGGTACCTACCAATAATCTCTCTAAGATTATGTTTCAATTCTTAATAAACAAAATTGACGTGTTTCGATTCTAAATATTCAAACACTTTTCATGCAAACAAAAATTAACGATTTTTCAAAATTTCAATCATTTTCAATTCGCATCCCATTTTTTCAATACCAGACCACAGCGAAAGTAAACTTTCAAACTTCACTGTGTATTGTATGTATTAGTAACTCAATTTCATTTATCATCGGAATGAATAATAACAGCATGATATGCCTCAATAATTAAAAAACAAGTATTTTTTAAGATCTCCCTTCAAGTACCTGTACAATAAATACCTACGTAAATAAATAGACAATTGTTGTAATATTTTTAAAAGGTGGACCATTTTTTTGTTTTTAAATAGGTGGTGCATTTTAATGATATGAATATTGGCATAAAAAATTTGACGTATGACACGGAAAAAGACTTTTTCATAATCGACTTGATTACGAATTTAGACAAAGGGGAAAACTATTACATTTTCATTGATTTCATTGCTCCTATCCCTGAAGACCGACTCAACGGAATGTATTTGGATTATTATGATGATCCAGCAACTGGTGATAGGAAGTAAAAATGAATTGGAAATTGATTCTATCTTTAAATATTGATTGGACATTATTATACAATGCAAACGCAACTAATACTATAGTGTAATTTAATTTAGGTACATCGCAACCACTTTGTTTGCCCCATACCACACTCGAAGGGCATTTCCATGTTTCGATGAACCGAATTTGCGAGCTACTTACGATATTAGTATTGGACGTCATGAAAAGTATCATTCTTTGTCAAATGCAGAAATTATCAACACCTATGAAATGTAAGTTACCTTTGATGAATTACATACGTGTCATCGTGTCAAATCTTAGTCAATAATCTACCTCTTCCGTTAAGTAAAAAGGAATTCATAAGCTTTAACAAAAGTATTTTATGCAGAAGTATTGTGTTTACAATGCATTTATGTACAGGGAAAACCTTCCTGGTTGGTACTGGGATGTTTACAACACAACTCCCTCAATTTCATCCTATATTATAGCTATGATTGTTTCTGACTTTTCTTATGAAGAAGCTCCTCCTCAAAGTTTTGGAAATAAAAGCGTCCGGGTATTTGTTTTAATTTATTTAGATCAACATATTAGGTTCCTAATAATAATGAGGGTAATTGTGATTTATAAACATACGAAAAACGATCCCATAGTTAAATCAGTAATAAAGTAAAACTAATTGTGATTTAAAATATGAATTTTAAAGGTGTATGCTCCATACTATCTGATTGATCGTGGTGCTGGAGTCTATGGATCTCAATTGACTGCAAATGTTTTAACATATTTTGAAGAATATTTTGTGATCAAATATCCACTACCAAAGATGTTTTCAATTGCTCTACCGCATTTCTTTTTCAATGGTTTTTATTATTATTTTTAACAAATTAATACAGATTGACAATTGAAATCATTTTGTAAAATATAATTCATGCAATTACATTTAACTTCACAGCTATGGAGAATTGGGGATTAATTACTTACAAGTAATGTCGCAAACATTAGCAAAGACTTTAAATATATTTAAAGAAATGTGTAATGAAAATTAAAGTAATTTTATCTTTCAGGGATCCAGTACTTTTGTATATGCCAAATGAAACTACGGAAGCAGAAAGATACCGCATAAATTACGTAGTTTCACATGAATTGGCTCATCAGTGGTTTGGGAATTTAGTAAACTGTCAATGGTGGGCTTACGTGTGGCTCAAGGAAGGATTTGCCACATTTTATGCTCACTATGGAATAAATCACACACACCCTGAATTAGACCCTTGGACTCAATTCGTTCCTAATGTACTCCAAGTAGCAATGAATTTTGATCAATCCAACCTTACACATCCTTTGGAAAACTTTCCACCAACTTCTGCCGCTGTAGCCGATATTTATACGAGGATTCCTTACGAAAAAGGAGCATCGATTTTAAGAATGACTTCTTCCTTCGTGGGGGAAAATATTTTTACACTCGGAATTCGTCAATATGTGGACCGATTGTGAGACTACTTTATCAAATCACTGCAATGCATCATTAATTCATAATGTAATGAGAGTAATGACACATTTACATTATTGACAAATTATTATAGCCAATACAAAGGAGCTGTTCAAGACGATATGTTTCAAGCTTTGCAAGAAGCAATGGATTCCTCTAATTCATCTTTACCTACAGATTTAAAATCAATAATGGATACATGGACAAGACAATCAGGATTTCCTTTGATAACTGTCTCTGTCAGAAATGAAAACATGTTACATATGACTCAGGTAAAAATCAACATCATGTATTTGAGACAATTATTCTGCACGTCTGTATAGTACTAATCTGTTATAGTATTGGCAATATTACATTTTTAAACACCTAAATGAAGTATTATTTTTGCTGACACATTAGGAAAAGTATGTGTTAGAGGATCCCAGAAACCCGAATGATACTTGGTGGGTCCCCGTTACTTTATCTCCAAAGTTAGACCCTTCAACTGATCCTGATACACCAGATGTTTGGATTCCCCAAGGAATAACGGAAATTGATGTAATAGTCAATACGGCTGAGTTAATAATTGTAAATCCTAATGCTAAAGGTAAACAAAATTATATAAAAATGTTTTTACCTTTCAATTTACACCTTTCAATCGAAAGTATACATACATACATACATATAGGTATATACTTGTTAGTGAATTTAAAAAAAAAATATATCTGCCATTGCTCAGCCATTGCTTAAAAATACCATAATGGCAATTGGGAAAGACTTAAACCTGTAAAATAGTTGAATGAATTCAATTTACAGGTTATTATCGCGTAATGTACGACAACGAATTGCTGCAAAAAATACAAAACCAACTGGTTAAATTTCATAGAAAAATCTCTTCTGGAGGACGAAGTCAGTTATTAGATGATTACTTTAATTTGGCCAAAGCTGGTTAGTGGTTGAAATTGTGTACCCTTATGTATTGTGTGTGATGCTAAGTGTCACCTTGCTTTAATAGACTCATTATGCATGATTTAAACATAAAATTGTGTGTTTTACTAAAAGGGTATATTTCATACGAAGCTGTTCTATCGATGACTTCTTATCTTGAAAAAGAAATTGACTTAGGGGTATGGAAAACTGTATTCAGAAACATTAAACCAATATACAATGTATTTGTTGGTACAAGGCACATCGATTCTTTAAAGGTAGTTTATTAGCATTAGTATGCGTGCAAAAAAATCAATCAATTTGTAAAGCTATATATTATGTGTATTCTTTTACGTATGTTAATTTATGCTTTCGTTAATTATAGAACCATTTCTCTGAAATATTAACCAAAGCTATGAATTTATTGGACTTACAAACTAAAAATGGAGAAATTGGAGCAGAAGCAATCTTAAAAGCTCAGTTATTAGAATTGTCATGTTTAATGGGCTCAAGCAACTCTGAATGTAGTCAGAGAGCCCAGGCATATGTAGAAGAATGGAAAAACAGTCCTGAAACAAATACGTAATTTGTTATTTCATTTTCAACTTTTACTTCTTTAACATTATAATAAGTTTAAAACTTTTCTGAATTCTTCATTAGGATTCCCGTTGATTTACAAGAAGCCGTGTATTGTGGCGTGATTGCTTATGAAGAAGAGAAAAAAGGCTATTGGGATTTTATTTATCATAAGTATCTTGATGAAAACATTCCATCACACAGATCTCGTCTAGCTAAAGCTTTGTCATGCACAAAACAAACAGATAAACAAAAATGGCAATGAATCCAGCAATTCAATTACAATTACTGTGTAATGTACTTAAATTAGGTACTAACTATTGTATATGAATTTTTTGATAGGCTACTGGAAAATCTGTTGAGTGAAGGATCGAAAATACACGAACAAGATAAATCCGTTATTCTCCAATATCTTGCTGCAAATCCTTATGCAAAGAAAGTTTTCATGGAATATTTGCAAGATAATCCAAACATTTTGCTAGAAAGGTTACATTTATACCTGTTACATTTATATACATAATTATTACATACCTAGTACCGTTTCAAAAGTAAATCATGTATGCAAAAGAATTTGAAATATTTGAATAACATTTTTGTCTATACACTCTTATATTGTATTTTGAATACCTAATACCGAAACGGATATTATTACATTTTTTCAGATTGAAGACTGCCAAGTTGGCACTGACTGTGTTGTCTTCACTTAGTCTTTCAGTAAATACTGCAGCTGAACTTGAATTTGTAAGTGACGATAAATATGCTTCACATTACATTAAAAATTAAAACTGTCTGTGAGAGAGAGTTGTCAACACAAATTTGTTACAATCGTAACTGCTTTTTCTCATAGATTGAAATGTACATTGAAGACAACCAAGCCCTTTTGGACCATGAAGAAACAACCTGTCGTAATCTAGTTGCAGTAGCTAAAGAAAATCTAGTTTGGATGGAAAAATTTGCAACAATTATAGATGAATGGTTTATAAACCACAGTACTAATTAGTAACAGTAAGAATAAAAATTTTAATAACACTTATTATGTAACTTTTTTTTTGGTTTTTATCCATGTAAAAAGTGCAGCAAATAAATTTGCATTTGAATGATAGCAAACAAGTGTCTAGGACAGAAATTTGTATAAGATGTTTATTCTATATTATTGTTAGTCATAATTTTTCATGCAAACTAAAATGCTGGAATAAAATGATGAGTGTACTAGGTTGCACAAAGAATGTTTGTATTTGATCTTAACTTTTGCAACTTATATCTTTCTACTTGTTGTTCAGCAGATATTGCAAGTTATTTATTTATTAAACAACACTCATACACAAATATACATTTGATTTCGTGTGAATTTATAATAAATTACAACTTTGTCACCATAATTGTAAAATCTCAAATTTTGAGGCTTTTCTCGCTGTACTAGAAACAAATATAAATAGGAAAGGTTTTCATTTACATATAGGTACATGTTGCCAGCAAGGAACTCATCTGGTAGCTTGAATGTAGTTTACACCTGCAAAATCCCAGCTTTTGCCCTTGTTACAGATAAACACAAGATTCTGTGGAAATTCATGGTGTAAGGACTTATTAAGTTGAAGTGTTTAGGATGCGAATGAGACCAGTCAGTTGAGCGTGCCCATCCGTTTGGCTTGCTTTGGCCAGGCCAGGGCACATCATTCTTTCAATCAAGATATTCAAATGGTTTCTGATTCATGTAGTTGTAGCCAACGAAAGCTATAAAGGCAAATACTGCTCCATAGGTAAGATAACTTTTCATTCTGGCAGACTGTTCTTCTGGAGTTAATTGGACCTGTAATTAAAAATAAATTATATACATCAAAATTTGTCTTTTCAGAACTTATGTTTGCATACAAACAAATTTAATGCCCATTATATTGCTTACTGCCTTTGTCCTTGCGCTTTTAATTGTGAAAGTAAAAATTTTACCATTTCTACACAACTAATATTAAAACTTACATGCTTCTTCTTTGCTCTGGGGTTCACGAATTTTGCCTCTTCCTCAGGTTTATCAGACATTTTATAATTTCCGAGATTGTTAGTTTGAAGAAATGGTGTGTTCACTTATTGAGCTTATTGAGTTATCTGAGTATTAATAGATGAGTGCACTAATATATATACATTTTCTGCAAAAGAGGAGTTTCCAAGTTTGGCTGATAATACATTCGAGCCTACTGCCCAGATATTTTCTTTAAATAGAAAAATACAGTAGCCAACATCCATTCGGGACGTGCCATTAAATACATAGTTTTTTTAGATATCACCGCAAAATATGTGAAGCACTTCTGTTTGAAAATATTTCATTGTTATTATGCAGTATAATTTTCGCTTTTAGTTATATGCACATTTTAATAAGCCGTAGATATGTAGGCAAACAGGTTAGTATTTAACAAACCACATGGACAATTTGTTGCTGTCTGCCATTTAAATGTCAACTTAACACTTTTTCCTTTGCTTCCTTTGATTTGATTTGACACTCTCATACTCTCATACACATACACATGCATACACACCTATTACATTCTCAGATGTTAATGTGCAAAGATTGAGATCCGGGTTTAAAGTTACTGTACTGTTGTAATACAAACTTCAGAAATTATTTGACAGTATAAGTAGGTTTCTTGGCTCCTGTTTAAAAGGTTAAATGGTTCTTCTGTATTTACTGTTGCATTGAATTCGTTATATAATTAAAGTAATTAAGTAAAGTAAAGTATTATAAAGTAAATATCGAATGCATCAACAGAAAAAAATCATAATATTACATCCTACACACACACACACACACTCACACACACACACACACAGAAAAGTTATATTTGCGTATACCACCTATAAAGGGTACATGGCCAAATGTTCACTACTTTTCATGAAATATCCTAAGACATTTGTTTTTCATCATTAATCATAAACTCCTACTCTTAAATATGACGACAGCACCTTACTGATAAAAACAATCTCCATCAGATTCTTCGGTGCATGAGCAACGGGTGTTCAGAGTTAAAATGCAAGAAAAATATATAGAAGCTGTAAAGTTCTAATTATTCGCTCTGAGTTAGAGGATCAATTCAACAAAAAAAATATAGTTCAACTCAATATAAGTCTCAACGAAATAAAGTGTTTTCCTCAATTTGTCCTGTAACATTATAAATATTTATTTTCATCTCATTTCATGTAGGTCACACGGAGGAGTCATTGTGTCGCCTAAATGCGCAAATCTGTGAAGCCAGTACTTTTATATGCCGTGAAGCACATTCTGTTGTTCTATAATGAATGGAAAGAAGCTTTTTATGTATGTAATCGAAACATCTGCCGTATAGTATAAGTGCGAATTTCGACATATTAGTTATACACACAAAGGCTATTGAGGAAAGGATGTCATTGTGAGTGCCAAAAAAGGAAAAATGCAATGCATTAGGCAGCATGCCATGCTCAACCTTCTTTCTGATTCTATTTCCATTCCACCAGCTTTAAAGCAAGTTGCTCGAAGTGTAAAGCAAGTTCCTTCACAGCTATACGCAATACGCTTCGGTATTTGCATCGCTTATATTCATACTCAGTTTAGTGAATGCAATAGAATTTTAAATGTACCTTTACAAAAGCACAAACACACTGCTCACTGCCAACTTTCTCAAATTGAGTAGAAATAGAAAATAGTATCAGTTTTTTATGCCCTTCTATTCCTATTATGCACTGTCAAACAGAATCCTTAACTTAGAGAGCAGAAATTATATGCATTTTTATAGAATATTTTAGATTCACGTTCAGAGATACCAAATACGATCGATCCATGTAATTGGGCATCGATTATATTTTAATATGCTGTTGCAATGGCTAAATAATAACAAAAAACGACTTTTGTGTAAAACACTAGCTTCGAGCAGGGCAATTGCCTCCTCGCCCAATCCCTGCATACGACCTTGGCTGAGTGTTGCAAATTAATAGAAGCAAAAAATCAATACACTTTTTATTATGGTTAACAACACAACCGAACAAACAAGACCAGCTTCACCATTGCCGTTCCTTTATGAAAAAACTGTGATTGTGCAATTCAATATTTGTAACCTAATACCTATACTAACTAGTATTAATGTTATGATAAGAATTTGGAATTGAATAGTGGAGATTTGTCTAAAGTCAAAGCAGACATGAACATGTTAAAATGAAATATGTTGTCTTGTTGTGACATAATATATTAATGACCATGTTGTAACCCCCCCCCCCCTAGAGGTATGAACTGAATACGCCCCTGCGCTGTGATATAATTGTTGTCACCCTAAGTGCGAATAACAGGGAATAATGAGAATGTCAAAAAACAATTATCAATAAATTACTTTAGTTCGTTGAATAAAATATAGAAGTAAGTGCTTGTGTCACTATAATAAATATATGAACAATTTACCTAATATTTTACCACTTAATAAAGTATAGTTTTTACCCAACAAGAAATCACATTACTCATCACATGAAGGTATATTGTTTTTCATAAAACATTCAAATTCTTCTACTTATTGCAATCGCATTTCTTTCACACAAATTTTTGTTTTTTGCAATATTTTTTCATTTTTTAAAAACAAGTTGCTTCCATGTTTATAGGATAGTTCATACAGGATTAATATTCAAGAAGTTTTCACTGAAAATGTACATAATCAATTACTGTCATATTAGAAGTCGACGTTTTAGGATCTTATAAGTGTCTCAAGTTCACGTCTCAGAGTTACATCAATGGTAGAGTGTTGCCCGAGCTGGCTGTTTTCGGCCCATAACCAGCCCGGCCCGTAGTAAACTCAAAAAATTAAGCCCAACCCGGCCCATTCAAATTCACTTCTCAACCCGAACCCGCCAACCCGTACGGGGGCCCGAACTCGGGCAACACTCTAATCAATGGTAACAATATGTAGGTGGTTATTACTATTTTTGTTCTGGTTATTTCAGCTTAATGTTAAATTATTTATTAACTCTGCGTATCATTCCAGGCATGCCATGTAAGCAATCTATTACACTCAGAGAATTGGTAATAGCAATAAATTATATATTATACTGTGCTAGAATCATGGTTTTGTAATATGTGTATGACTCTGACTAAACAGTACACGTACAAAGCCTTTTTCTTGACCTTTACTCAGCAAGGATAAAACTTTTAGACGTCTGTATTTTGTTGTTTCAATAAATAAATATATTTAATTTTAATGCGACTATTAATGTAACGACATTTTCTAGTTATTTTAGCATTATACATGTCAGGACTCCACGCGGTAAAAATGGAGAGACTGCCTTTTCCATGTTAAAATTTATCGTCACAAGTTGTGCTTTGGATTGTGAAATGACGAAATGAGACGTTTACTGAATGTAGTAATCATGGTCTATATTTAATATATCGACATAATAAATATTCTCTTTCAATGGGAAATCTTTTTTGTCTTTTGGACTTCAGTTAAAAACAACAATGATTGCTTGAAATATTTTTCGTAACGTAAAATATTGCTAAGCCTAAACTGGCCTAGTTTCACAATGTTGTCAAAAAAATCAATTGAAAATCTGGAGATCAATGTAACTACTGCGTTCTTTTTGGGACTTATGCCTTACACATGGGATAAGAAACTGGAAATAATTATAAAAACCAATTCAAAGTTCAGTCAATACAAATACTATATTGTCGTATTGGGTTTCTTTTTCCATGCGACTTTTTCTAGTTTGCGGGTGATATATGTCATAGTATGTGGAAATGTGTCAGAGCATTATATCAGTGTGCTATTTGTATTTATCGTTATGGTTCTTTCAGTGGTTATGTCGCTGAACATAATTGTTCAGGATCAAATGCACTATATCACAAATATTTGTACCCTGTATTTAAGAAGCTTTTCAAGTAAGATCTTTCAAACATCAAAAAATATAATTATTCATTATTGTAGTGTAGTGATGACTATTATTAATTCAGTCCCAGAGTTGAAATCTTTTTAGATATTATAATGAATAGTTGAAAATCAAATAATACCTTACAACCTAAATTAATTAAAATATAATTACAGGACAATTTTATAAAAATCCAAGGAAGAATGTAACATGGAAAATGGATGGGCTGATTCAACTGACCATGATTGCAAGATACCCAGTATGCATACTCATCGGAATCTTTTATTATGAAACACAAGACGCTGTGGTTTATATTCCAACAATTATTCCTCAACAATACAGACACCCGGTCATCCTAATTGTGTATGGAGTTATTGTGATGGTGTTTGTTTTTGGTATAATAACTTTCATCAATTGTGCTTTCCTAACAGCAATTGTCAATTTGCTATGTTTCTGTAGACTGATGAAAGAATTAAGGTATGAATAACACAATTTTTTTAATTTACTGCTTAACAAGGGCGTATCTAGAATTGTAAAATTTGTTTGAGGGCACGATGATAGGATTTAGGGAATAAAGCTCAGCGGCAAAAAGAGAGTGATCTCCGACGTATAGTTACTGAGAGATCCCTGGTCCCTGTCTCCGACTAAAATATAGTCCCCCTTTCCAACATCCGAGAGAGGGGACTCAAAGCCTGGGAAGGCCATGCTTAGATACGCCATTGATTGCTGTTGATTAAGATTTGAATTTGAATTATTTATAGAAACAATGCAATAACCAGAATTAAAAATTAAAGGAAATTCATTTTGTGTTTGAATAATGTAAACCTGTCTTTTTATGTTTTTACAGGTATGGACGAAAAAAGTACTTCACCAAAGATTCTACAAGAAATATAGATTCCATGATTGTGTTTTTCCGTACCAGTAGAATTATATTAGGCTCTATAGAGAATTGTTACCGATTTGCCCTCATGCCATTACAGTCATTTGTAACCCGATCAATCTTCGCAGGTAACTTCATTTTGATAACATCTTATTCAAAACTGAAGAGTTCGGAGGTAGCAATGATAGTAGCAGTTGTATTCATCCTTTTGTTTTCATGGATGATCATCCTCAGTATAGGAGCTAAATTCTTCAAAATTTCAAGATCCATTAAAAGGTCATGGCTGCGCTACAATCCTAAAGATAAGTACTCCAAAAAATATACGCAAACCGTGATACGTAGTTGGATGCTCTTGGACTTTAGAATTTGGGATGTGGCCGTAATGAAACCAAGCAGCATATTAAAATACATAATGGTTATCAGTCGAGGAACCATGAAATTAATGTGTGCAAGGACCCTCCTTAAATTTTAGCTTATTTGTGAATTGTGTTTCAAAACCTATACTTGTTATGGTAGTAATTGTAATTAAAAGTAAATAGTTTGTGTGTAAATTTTATTTATTTTTGTCTCTGAAAGAATCTCATTTATGATGAATAATTTAGTAGTAATTTGCAGTTTTGAAATTCAAGAAATGTGTATTTGATATAGAAGTCTGAATAGGTACTTAATGTGAGTGAATATGACACACATCCTCTTAGGAATTATTGCTAAATTGGTATGAGATAAGGCTCAATTTTTTCAAAGGAGAAGAGTTGCAAATTACCTAAGCATAATCGATAACTCAAAGAGTCCAGAAAATATTGAAAAAGCTATTTCAATTTAAACTGTAAAATCCTATTATTATATTATAAACCCTATACCGTGTTGAAATAAAAATATATTTAATACTCAAGTCTATATAGTAGCCTAGCTAAAAAGGATTCTGTTTTTACGATATTTATTAAACTCATTAAATAATTACCACGGAAGTCCTTTAATACCAGTACCTACGTTTTAATGTAGTGAAGTCTTATGAATTTGATAAAACTAAATTACTATCTATTTAAAAAGCTTGACATATTTTACGTAGGTACATATATGATTTCTTTCACTTACGGCTTTTCCCCATTTTTCATGTCAATTATCTCGGTCAAGGAAGTATCATTTATTATAATAATATAATAATTGTCATTTCTATAATTTATGATTTGTTTTACATAATAATCAAACGTGCAATACTATTCAGACGAATCATTGTAGGAAATTTGAAAGGGCATTCGGATGTATAAGGGTTGTAAACATATTATTACTATGTGTATTATAATTATTATGATTTAATTTTCAAAAACAATTTAATAATTGGGGATAAAGTTCTGGATGGAGAAATCACAAGTCATAAGTAGTAAATTACTGTTTTGAATATACGATTCTCTCATGTTATTAAGGTTATTAATTGTAAATTATAAATGATTACACTAATATTAAAATAGTAGTGAAATATTCATAGAAATTTTAACATTGTTTGAATCTTTTAACTTTTAACCAGCAGAATTAACTTAACATTTCAATGTTGCTCTATATATTATTATGTGCACATAGAGCGGAACCAATAAGATTGTCATTACTGTGATCACTGGCGTAGCCAGGGGGAAAGGAGGCATTGTCCCCTCAAAATCCGGGAAAAAGAGGTTATTTTAAGAAAAAAGTAAATAAAATCGCGAAATTTTTCGCTTTTGCTTTTGAAATTAATCGATAAAATTAAAGCTGAATTCTTTATAAGTATGTACATGCATTGCCATAATATTGCCATGCATTGGTCATTTATGGTAATAGTAATATTATTGTTTTCGATTAGGTATTTGTAAATGTCAAATGTATCTATAGAATCTTATAATATTCAAGTAGAAGCTACAAAGGAAACTGCGTATATGCATAATAATTAGTTTCACATAAATACTACCAATAAATAACTACTGTTTATTAATGCACTATTGACATTCCAAATTTTGATAGATTGAATTCCGTCTTGAGCTTAGAGCTGTCATTTCCCCTATTGCATTTGTCATTCGTGGGTTGTCGTGAACCTTTAAAAACGCAAAAGCAAAAAATTTACTGAAACAGCAATAAGCAATTATTAGATTAAAATGACATAACGAAAATATTAAAATGCTAGAATAATCAGCTTCAAGTCTAGTTAATTGTGTAAACTTTATTACAAAATTAGAATAATGTTGTCTCAAATATCACTGTTAAATCTGAAGATTAGTGTTTCGGTTGCATTCTTCTTGGGATTTATGCCGTATACTTGGAACGACAAGCAAAGAGTGATTCAAAAGGTCAACTCAAATTTCCACGACACCCGATACTACATGGCCATGCTTGCATTCCTTTTCCAAGGTTCATTTAGTGCAACTCGAGTGCTTTATGTCATACTATTTGAAGAGAACCTTTCTCAACATTACATTAGTGTTGTAATGGCAATTGTGTTTATAGCTCTTTCGCTCATTGCATTGTTCAATTTGCTTGCTATTGACGAGATGAATTATTTCACAAACGCTTGCATAGTTTTTCAACGACGATTTGCAAGTAAGTCCATGATATATCCATGTTAATTGAATTCGTCATTTAATTCAATATTGCCAACTTAATCATCTATAATTATTGGTATGTTTTTTAGAAAAATATTATCTAAATCCAAAGATGAATATAACCTGGAAGATGGATATTCTAATACTATTTACGACAGCAGGACAATTCATAATGCCAATAATAGTAGGAGTATTTTACTATGAGACACAAGAGGCTGTGATTTACTGCCCGACAATTATTCCTCCACAATATCGTCCTTTTCCCATCACACTCATATACGGACTTCTGATAATGTATGGTGCCTGTGGAATTGTGGCATTTTTCAATTCTGTATTTCTAATAGCAATCATCAATTCATATTGTCTGTTAAAAATCTTTATGGAAGCCAGGTAATAAGTTCTTTCTTACGGGTGGTCATGACATGGTAAATCTAAACTTAAAAATATCGCTTTCTTTTGAAAATGTTCTCAATTATGTTTTGAATTTTTTGTATAGGTATGGAGCAAAAAAGTACATAACTAAAAATTGTACAAGGGAACCTTTGGAAATGACCATTTTAATTCGTTCATGTAGAATATTAAATACAGCTTACGAGAATGGTTATCGTACTTTTCTAATGCCAGCTCAATCGTTGGTGACAAGATCAATCTTCTCGTGTAATTTACTTTTGATTAGATTGTTTTCAAAACTAAAGCTAACTGAGAGGGTTACATTCATATCAATAGCAATCATATTCCTGATTGCATGGTTGATTATACTGCATTATGGAGCTAAATTTTTCAAATATTCAAATCAGTGTAAAAACTCATGGAAAAAGTACAGCTCAGAAAATGTGACTACTAAAAGGTATATGAAAAAGCTGCTTTTAAGTTGGAAGCCCTTACAAATCAGAATAGGAGATGTGTCAACCATGAAACCCAATAGCACCATACAATACATGCTTGTCATCAGCAGAGGAACCATGAAGCTACTCTTAGGAAGGTCTCTCACTATTCTAGCAGGGCAATAATTTATAATGTATTAATTGTATGTAAATATGTACATTATAATTTGTGTGCTGGCTCTGTGGGCATTCTGCCTGAGAGAGTGTTATGAGAATAAATACAATACAATACAAAAAAAATACAAAAAAATGTACATATAATTTACATGTAATAAATACAGTTTCAAATAAATACGATTAATTAATGTCATCATAATGACATCACGGTAGAAGGAACTACAATAATATACTAGTTTTGAGTCAGTTGTGTATCAAATACTCGGTGTATGTGTATATTATGTCCATGATGCTTAAAATACAAAATAGATCACGGCCGTATCCAGAAATCGATTTGGGGGAAGACAAAATATATTTCTGGCAGGCAATTGCCCCCTTGACCACCCCCTGAATACGGTAATGGTATAGATAACCTCTACGGAAACATATTTAAGTGTTTCATTTTGTGGGAAAAGTTTTTCAATTATTTCAGTTTAAATATTTATTTTATTCCCGTAATAAAGTATACAAATATACATTACTAGATCTTATCAGTGACAGAATTGCATCCATCATTGTGTTAATAATTAAATGAATCTTAATTTCTTTCTTCACAATTTAGCTTCAAATTATTCATAGGTACTTCATTTGTATTATTGTATAGAATCCTGCAAGTTGTTCTTTGTTTCAGGTAAAACGCAAATCTCAACTGGAAGAGCCGTAGAGTTCGGATTTTCTATTCAAAAAATTGTTTATGATTTTTTACTTATCGGTATAATTAAGAAAAGAATTATAAATTGTATCTTAATAATGAATCGTTACTGCAGTCCTTCTCCATATTTGTAGCTTCACATTTTTCTAAAGTACGTTGTGATTCATTATCTTCGGCAATCACTTTGATAAAGCAACGGTAGCCATTGTATTCCCAAATATTGTCAGTGTGGAAACTTACTGTCAATTTATTGGCATGGGTTGTTTCGTTTGTAAAACACGCACCACAAACAGTTTTTTTGTCATTCATGAAATCCCCAGAAAGGGAGATAGAGAATTTGTCATACCTACACTCAGAGTCATACTCTATGTCAAAATGATCACAAGAAATTGACATTTTTGTTTCAGGGGGAGAAACGAAACATTGCTCAGAATTAAAGTTTGAAGGATATCTTTTAGGGAATTCGGAGGATGAAATTTCCATTTCTTCACCAATTGAACTCAGTTCAGAACATTTATTATTGTTACTGTCAATGTTGCTGGCTGGGTCTACAACAGTTACTTGACATTCGAAACCGCTGTATTCTACTGATGCATCAGATTGAAACACAATTGGTAGTGTATTACCTGAGCTGTATCGTTTCCTGAAGGTACAACCGCAGAATGTTCGATAACCATCATCGTAATTCAAGTCTCCGTTTAGAGACAGTAAGAGATAATCGTAAAAACAAGTGTAGGAATATTCAACCTTAAATACTGGACAGTCAACTTCCATGATTGATCCTGGAGGGGAGAAAAAACAGTGATATTCATGGAATGAGCTGGGGTAATTGTCTGGATAACCGGGCGATTTAATTGTTGCCGTATCTCCGACTGCAGAGAAGGTGATATTATTTTTATCACAATTAATGCGTGATCGTGAATTAATTGCGGTAATTGGCTTATTGTGATTCACAAGAAATTTGTCAGTATTTAAAGTGTTCTTGGAAATTGTTGAGAACGAATTTTGCGTGTTCTTGGTTTCAGAAGCTTGGCACGAAACAGATGCCAGAATTCCAAGAAAAATAATGAATGAAGTCTTCATTTTTACCAAAAAACTCCTTCTGTAATCTGGTAATGGTAACTGTGTAGAAGTCTGTTGTACTTATATTTAACCATAATCTTCCACATGAGTAATATTTCTCACTTTTATATAAAAGTTTTACTAAATAATGCAAATTATTACCAATAAATAATACATGAACTGCAAGTGTTTTATTGGCAGTATATCGCTACTCTCATTTTATATCATGGATTTTGCAGCAGATGCTACTTTCTTCTCAATGTATATAAAAGATCAGCTTCAATACTACTGGTCTGCATGCAAAACAGATTTCATATATTCATAATATATTGGGTCTGTCTTTGATTGCATGGTTTGCATTACTTTGTAACTTGTATGACACAATTCATATACGCATTTATAAATGTAAATAGCTTGATAAATTCTATAAAATTATAAAACTTCAAATTCGATAGTTTATAGTTAAAGTTATTATGTGCTTCTCTGAGTAAAGTACCTAAAGAAGTTGATATTTACAAACATACAAAATACAAACAAGTTGCAATTTACAAACATATGTAATTAATATTATTATTTTGATGGAAAATTTATGTGGTATACTATATATAGATGTCTGCAATCGAATAATATAATGATACAACATAATATTCACTTTCTCTTTTCAATAGGTATTTAGAAGAGAAAATATTTAAATTAACATCTCTATATAATTGAAAAGTGCATTTTTATAATATGCAACTTATAAAGCTGAAAAGTAGGACGAGCACTTGTATAATCAATAAATAACAACCAATTTGTAAATATTTACTAAACTGACATTACTGTTTATAGTGTTTATGTAGTTAAGTTGGGTCTAATGTGTTGAGTTTGAGTCCCACCGATTTATGACGTTCTTATTAATAGAAATGTAACCAATCAATCAATATAGATGTTGAGCTTTCTTCATTTAATGAACTGTCTCATTTCTATCATGCGTTTCGTACAATTATACATCTTTAAACAACATTATTTTTTTCATACTTCTATGAAATAATTTCCTGTATTAATTTGATTCAAATGTAACTGTTAAATTTTTTTATCACTGCCATGTGTCACAGTATCATACAGTTTACATTTAATTCATTACAGTTAAGCTTACGTATTCATTGCTGAATATTATTGGATATAGTAGTTTCAGAGAAAGACTAATAGAAAAATACCTATACAAACTTTACATAAAATTATTGCATCTCCTTTTAATATCATGCTTGCAGAATATCAAAAAATAAAGGGCTTTAACAATTTAGAATCGTAATGAGCCTCATAATGGTTAAGAACGTTTATATTTACATAGATCTAGTTTAAAACTCATTTAGCAATTGACAATTATGTTTAGTTTGTATAGCTTTGACATGCATTGCATCTCACCGAATCCGAATCTCATGTATGTTTAAAGGGGATAGGATGAAATGGCATTAATTGAAAGAGGAAATATTGGAGCGACTGTATAGCGCAGATGACGTGTCAATGGGAAACACGTGGAATGGAGAGCAAATAGGTTGAAAGTGTACATTTTACACTTTGCTTCATATTACACTTTTCTATTATTGTCCCCGTCATCATCAGATTGTCAAGTTTCTAACATTTAGTTGACATCTTGCACACAAATAACAGGTAATTAATTGGCTGGACAAACATTCAAATAAATCCATTCTGATAAAGCTCATTCTTTATCACTTAGTGTATGAACATTTGTTTCCCTGCTTGTTTTGTTACAAAATTGTGATTAAATATTTATCTAAATTGATTTAGTCCAGTCAGAATCATTCCTAAAGATATAATATTTTATTTGCAAGGACTCTACTAAAATAATTGGCCGTTTCATCTGGTTAAAGAGATCCGGTCAGACAACTCATCGGTAATTAAATGAATTCACAAGCAATTTATTTTTTAACACTATGTGATGTACCGGGTTTATTTTTATTGATGTATTGTATGTCCATAGATTCAGTATTTTGAATTCAAAATTTTGAATTTTTTTTAGGAAGCATCTGTAATGGGAGGAAGCCAAAGTGTAGAAATCCCTGGAGGGGGAACTGAAGGATACCATGTATTACGTGTCCAAGAAAATAGTCCTGGGTCTGAAGCAGGGCTTGAAGTACCTTACTATATATTACAATTACTCAAATCTGTTGTGTATACACATGAAAGAAGAAATAACTAATTTCAAATTTGTTTTTATAGGCCTTTTTTGATTTCATCGTTGCTTTGAATAAAGTTAGATTGGACCAAGACAATGACAATTTAAAGGAAATTCTTAAAGCAAATATCGATAAAACAATTGAGATGTGTGTATATTCAAGCAAGACACAAGCTGTTAGGAAAGTTGATATCACCCCATCTGCCACTTGGGGTGGACAAGGGCTTTTGGGTGTTTCCATCCGATTTTGCTCTTTCCAAAACGCATCCGAGAATGTTTGGAGAATTTTAGATGTAATTACTCATTCCAATTTATAAAAATTCGAAGAAATTAGGGAGAAGTTGGTTTTTGTTGATTGTGTCATGTGTGCATTATGTTGTTTTTTAATTTCACGAAAGGTTGCTCCAAATTCACCTGCTCAAAAGGCTGGACTAGTTTCTAACCAAGACTACGTGATTGGAGCTGATTCAGTGTTGCACGAATCCGAAGATTTTTTCAGTTTGGTGGAAGCTCATCAAAACAGGCAGTTAAAACTGTATGTTTACAATTTGGACTCCGACAAGTGCCGTGACGTAACCATTACGCCTGATCCTCAATGGGGTGGCGATGGAAGGTATGCATTGAAAGTTCATTCACCTTCATTACTTATCTGTCGTTAATCTTTATTGCCGTATTATCTCTATTTTTTAATGAGCTTAGTTAATCTTAATCGTTTTATTTATACTTTACTACTACAATTGATTAATGTTGTTTCTCTTTTAGCCTTGGCTGCGGTATAGGTTATGGATATTTGCACCGCATTCCACACAACATAATTCGAGAACCCGAAGAGGGCAATGAAAAACCAAAGAAAACTTTCTCTTCGGCTTTGGGAATTACTCCGGAAATGGGGAGCGATGCTTTAGCTGGAGTTGGACACCCACCACCACAACCAAACTCTTCTAACCCGAATGCTGCTGTTTTACAACCAACCAGTCAATCATTACCGTTATACCCGGTGCAGCAATCCGTTCCAGCTGGAACATATGGGCAACCTACACCTCCGGGTATTCTTCAAGCTGGCCAACAACCGCCTCCATCTGTTGAAATACCAGGAATGCCTCCGACAATCACAACACCTTTAAGTATTCCAGGGATGCCACCAATTACTGTCTCAGCTACTGTCGTTATGCCTCCTCCCCCCGTAGCCGTATCCACTGGAACAACAAATCAACAGCAAAATCCTATGCTACCTCCAGTATCTGTGCCTCCAACTAGTGATCAGTCTTACCCTGGTATGACTTCGACCCAACCAAATTCCTCGTGGGCGCATAGTTCTCCTCTAGTATCTCAGCAGCCAATGCCCCCTCCACCAATAACTGGATATTACCAACCCCAGAATCAAATGTCAGATCCGTATAATGGTACAGTGCAAGCTCCACATGCCCATCCGCCAATGCAAAACATCCCACTTTTTAATCCTGTAGCTAATTCAACTCCTACATCAGATGGAAATTTTATCAGAATGTTTGATCCAAATACAGCTCATCCTCAGCCGGTAATTCCTCCGAATTAATAATTGGCGAAACAAATATTTACCTATACTAAAGATACTTTCATAGTATAAAAAGTTTTAACGTATATTGTTATACACTACACTAATTTATGTATTCTGATAAATATATTCGAACACAATATTATTATAAATACTTATGTATAGCAAAATCTACGTTAGGTAGGTATTAGGTAAGTAACTAAAAATGCAAAGAATACGGAGCACAACAATTGCTGATAAAATTAATTTTCTTAACAATTACTATTCTATTTTCAGTCTTCGTTGTGGACAGCATAATAACAGTATATACCTATAATATACTAAAGACAAAAATCATAGTAATTACCAGCAATTACAAAAATTATTACAGTCGTATCGTATAGCGATATGTATTCGGTTATTGGATGGACTTCACATGTTTCAAAAAAGTGTCATAATATACCTATTTATATTGCAATTGCTTTCTTTGGGGTTATTTATATTGTAATACGCGAAAAAATGTTTTATCCGTCAATTGCACTGAGATATTGACATTATTTACAGTGTGCTGTACCATGGCTATGTCCTACAATACAGTTATTTATGAGTACATTTAATATTGATTAATGTATACTTTGAAAATCTCTGCTTATTAACAACCATGTGGTTTAAAAAAGCTGGATGATTTTAATTTACTTTTGCTAAGTTAAATCAGTCGTAGTACAAGAATTTACATCACATTTCGTGCTAGAAATATCTAAAGATAAACAAAAACATACTGATTGTGTAGAGAGTATGAATTTTATTAATAACAATTGTGTAAGTGCTATTAAATATATGTTGAAGTTGTTCTAATTTTAATTGTAGTAGCAACATTTGACATTTATAGTGGGATTGAAAGCATACGGGGAAACTATTTCTAGAAGGTTCTTTTATTGTATGTTTATTGAGTCGTGTTATTATAAAGTTATTATAAGTCTCTGATTTGCTATCTCTCTGTAGACTTAACTATTTACACAACTGAAATGTAGACTTGGCTCTGAAATTTTAGAAGGATGTTTGTCTTGTATGAATTATAACGACTAAACGTAATCATGAAGAATTTATTATCTATGCAGGCTATAAACCTGTAATCGTCAGAGAATATGTGAAATTTGAGAGCGTGTATATCGTCATGTAAGTAAGATTATAATAATTATTGTACTCTTGTACTGCTGTGCAACGGGAGATTGTAAATTGTACCGTAAAACAAAATCGAATAAAGATGCGATGCGAATTTATTTACTCTTTGTTCTGCTTAAAAAAATGCTTATTCATACATTTTTATTGTTTGAAATAGTTCCTGAATTGAAGCATTTTATCATTGTTCAGAGGTGTACTTTGCCAGAAACAATTTGCTTATTTAGCTCCGAAGTAAATGGAATGTATTTCCCTTTAGAAAGAAAATAGACTGCATCTCCAGCGATTTTTGTAAGATCATATCCATCGCTTTGTAAATCAGTTTTCTTCATTTTATGCGTACCTGTAAGCAGAATACATAAAAATGCTGCAATTGCTTTCTATAAACTTCATTATAATTGAATTTACAATCAGTTAAATAAAATACCTACGTAGACTAATTTTTATTTTTCACAAACCTGTCATTTCAATTTCTTTAACAACTCTAATGAATACAGGCCTTGCGTATGGTGGTAAAGATTTATTTATTCCGTCTGTTAAAACATTTAAATCTAGAGATCCGTTTCCATCAGCTATGACAGCCATACCCGCATTACCATCATACCCGGGTACCGTCACTCCGAAAACCACAGTATCTCTCAAATTGCTACAATTGCTGATTATGTACTCGACTTCGGATGTAGAAACATTCTCACTTTTCCATCTGAAAGTATCCCCCATCCTGTCTTTGAAGTAGAAATAACCTTCTTCATCTTTAACCAGAATATCCCCTAAAAGTAAAAAGTACAAACATTATTTATTAAACATAGTATGCATTTTATTCTACTACAATAGAATAACTTAATACATACCAGTACGAAATGCCATATCTCCCTTTTTGAACACATCTCGAATAATTTTCTTTTCATTGGCTTCAGCATTTCCAGCGTATCTAGGGTATTGAAAGAGACAACCATAAAGTATATTCGGAGGGAAGGCTCCGTTTTTAATAATTGCATTTGCGAATATTTCAAAGTGTATACAATATGTGAGTCTAATAATGAGCTTAAAGTTTGTTTAAATTACCCTTTGAAATCTCGAAATGGTGAATTCTTCACAATTTTACCCACTAGCTCTCCCTGCTCATGTGGTTCACATTTAATTGCTAAACCAGTTTTTGGATCCCGCATTGGTTCCCCAGTCGTTTTGTCCAGTTTTATTAAATTCATTGGGTAAACTTTTCCCAATATGGGAGGAATAATGCCCACAGCACCCGATGTATTGTCGAAGTTCACTGTAAGAGTAAACAAAATGAATTAATACTAATAATATACTTTTCTACATTTATTACATGTATAATGTGTAATAGGTATAGGTTATCAAATCATATAGTTTCATACATACATACCCATGTTACAATTTCCTTCTGTGGAAGCATAAAATTCAGAAATTTTTGTAATATTAAATCGTGAGACAAATTCATCCCAGATTTCTGAACGGAGCCCATTGCCAAACATGCATTTCACCTTATGGGTTTTCTCCTCTGGAGTGAACTCCTGTCTCAGTAGAAATCGACAAGTTTCGGCAATATATTGAGCTGCCTATTTTCATTTCAAAATGCAAGATGATTCCAAACTTTTTATTAATAAGAAAGCTGCAAATCTTTTAAAATTATCTTGAGAAATTGCTTACAGTAGCATTATAATGAACACAATCCTTCCAAAAAGTTGAAGCTGAAAACTTCTTTTGGATAATCAAGGGTGTCCCCCATTGTAGAGTCTGTGACATGGCAAGCATACCTCCAGCTACATGATACAATGGAAGAGTCACGTAAATTATATCATCTTCAGTTAACTCTGATGCATAATGATTCGCAAAACCAGCCATCATGAATCTAGTATAGTTATAATCACAAACAAGAAAACATTGCAGAATTAAATGCTTCAGCACCAGAAAAGTATTTTTAGTCCTTAAAATTCTTAGGAAACTATTGAAGCAAACAAAGAAATAAACCAACCTTGAATGTTTAATAATTGCAGCTTTTGGAAAGCCAGTTGTCCCTGACGTAAAACAATAAAAAAGATTATCATGGAAATTAACCGGTTCTGCCGGAGTTGGAGTGTTGGGAGAAATTTGTGGTAAAATCACATCCAAATCTTTCGAGTTTGTTAAACAACTTCTATCTCCAATACCAGAGCCATACAATGGAACCGATTTGTACATAGGCGAACTGTCATGTAATTCAGCAAAAACTATTAAAAAATACAAAATGAAATAGCAAATTACTAAAATGCTAGAATATATCTGTAATGTTGAAGAGTTTATAATATGAAATTGAAACCTTCAGAAAATTCATGTCCACATATTATAGCTTTGGGTTTTGCGACTTGCAACGCATTCTGAAGAGAAAGGGATCGGAGATTATAATTCAGAAGGGCAGGAACGACTCCAACTTTGCTAAGGCCTAACCAAGTGCACACATACTCAGGTCTGTTCTCCATGTACAAAGCAACTATATCATTCTTCCGAAAACCTTCCTTCAGGAAATAATTACCAATTCGGTTGCTGGCTTCTTCTACCTATAACAAACAATTTAATAAATTATTTTGCTTTTCAGTTTTCCTATATACAAATAAGGCAGTTAAACCCGCAAAAGTAAGCTATCATTTTTTAGTTATATTGCTAGTCTCTTTTTTATTACTTTGCGAAAAGTCCATTTTTCATCTTCAAAATAGAAACATATTTTTTCTGGATTCTTTTTTGCGTATTTATCAAAAACCGAGCAAACCGTTGCTTTCTGCTTCTCAAGCCATTTCATTTGAGCCAGGATCTTTACTTGACCAGTTACCAACCTGAATATTATGGTTTAAAATTAATTAATAAGTATTTACATGCAAATGTAATTTTATGGTTTATGATTATAGGAGAATAACATCAAAGAATTAAAATACAACTTACTGGTAGTCTCTCCAGGCAGATTTCAAAGTTTTAAGGAGCATATTAGTAAAAATATTTGCTTAGTACCTTTCAAACTTTCCTAAACCAACTACTTCAGAGACAAATTTTTTAATGTTTAAATCAAAACATACTTTGATGTGACACACGGTTGAGATTTGCGACAC
Source organism: Pogonognathellus longicornis (assembly GCA_034694085.1). NCBI lineage: Eukaryota > Metazoa > Arthropoda > Collembola > Entomobryomorpha > Tomoceridae > Pogonognathellus > Pogonognathellus longicornis. The sequence goes on from JAQFYB010000410.1 coordinate 51,144, forward strand.
TAATATTGCACTTGGTGAACTAAAAACGGCAGAAACAAGTGCATCAGTTAATTATATCACAGTTTATTGTTAAGCAATACAATGTTATCTGACTTACACATTTTTACCCATACTAATGTCCTTGTGTAAATCTTTCTCATTATGCAATCTGCTATAAATACTGTAGAACATACAGTCATACTTCTTAACGTAAAACTCACTTGAATCTATCTCGATTCAGTTGATTCTCACCCACACATTGACACAATTAAACTGTATGATATTCATTATCGACTAATCGATTAGGCTTATGTGATGTTTCTATATCTCAGCCCTTGCCACATACACCATTGAACTTAACTAAACATAATGTTTATTGTCAACAGTTGTCACACATATATACTTGTGTGCACACTTGCGTGTAAGGGCAAAGGTACTTTTACTACAGAATTTGTATTACTAAAATATTACATACATGCAATGTATTGTGTGTGTACGTGTTCACACTTTATATACTAATATTCTGCATTCTGCTGCCATGATTTGCTTAACAATCAACGTGATGAGAAAATATTGTTTTAATCTCACATGGACTATGTACACATTATATAAATAGTGTGAACTTGTAGTTAGTTAAGTTATATACCTAGTACTTAGTACCTAGGTATTACATATTATATGATATCATGAACTTGATTCCCATATCGAGGAAATCTGCTTTTATAAGCTCTGAAGGAATATATTTATAATATATTCCTAGGATCACTCCAAGGGCGTATCTATAAACTGACACTATAGTTCGTGCCCCTTCCCAGATTTCTAAAAAATAAATTATCTGGAAAAAATTCAAAGCCACAGATTTTATCAACTTACATAAAAAACACTACACCCTCCCCCCTCTTTGGATGGAACGTCTTATGTATCTCTTATAGTCAGCATTCAACCCTTTACTCCATTAAAGCAAAATCAACACTAATAAATATGCTGCCATTTAAAGGTAATTTAAAGGCAATTATGTGCTAAGTTAATTAAAGTGCAGTTGATTGCTATTTGGAAATACTACTAGAAATACTACAAAAATACTAACGAATCTACATTAAGTACATTACTGAGGGTATTTACATAATAAATACAATATTATACTTGTGACACGAGCGTTTTTAGTTATTATATTATTATATCAATAATGGCTTTACCCTAGTTTTATCGATATCAGGACACATGCACTATATTAAAAGTTGTACATACATTACATAACCAAATATGAATTTGCTATGTACTGGATTATCCATCTGTGTCATTCAATAGTACTGTACTAATTATCATTAACATAAATATAGATATACATACATGAACTATGAGCTACATATTCCATATTATAGCTACCTACTTCCATGCATTTGCTGCTATTAATTTTAACACAAGTTAATTTGATATTAAATAATTAATATTAACATAAAACATAACTCTCCAGCAGAAAGGATCCATTTTTTCAAACTCCATGATAGTGCACCGCATCTGCATAACACATCTATAGGTAAAAAAGTTTTTTTTTAAATTTTCACCACTACACAGAATATGACATCTAGAGTAATATGCTTACAGTTTAAATATTTTAAAAAATATTAAAAGTATTTTACATAAAATTAATTGTACCTACTAGTAAAATCTACATTTTGTACAACTTGTAAAAATGCTACTTTTGCTCCAGACTCCAGACACTCCAGACACCAGAGTGAAAAATCTAAGAAGTCTCAAGTGCCAACTGCCGTGCCAGTGCCAGCCTCGAAAATCTCAACCAGGCCCGCAGAACAAAAGAATGCAATTCCTGTGAAAAAGAATAATTCCGTCAATTCCGCAATCAGACAAAAAGCATGCACCTGCAGTCTGCTGGATCGCACCACAACTCTTTCGTGGCGTCCGTAGATCTTGTAAACGGAGGGAATTGGAATTTGGAAATTCCACGTCGACACTTCAGTCGGTTTTGCCAAAGTTTTGCTCTCTCGCTGCTGGAAACTGACTTTTGCGAATTTGCGATTGAAAAAGAAAATCGAGCAACTAAATAATATAAAATTAATATAAACTCTCATTAATTTGGGATATTACAGCTCTTGATTCTTCGGAAGGTAAAACATCAAAAATATTGCATTGTATTAATTGTTGCAAAAATGTTTTTAATAAAATGTCATTATATGTTATAGCTATGTAAAAAATTATAGTCTGTTTTTTAGACCTCACGAGCATTTGCAGAAACATACCATTTTAAAAATCTTAATTATAAATCATGAATCCTGTCATTTCAAATTGTCAATTAATTTTGAAATGGCTTTTTCTATAATTTCAGATTTTGTCAGATTTTTATCGAAAATGATTACGGACGTGCAATTAGCTGTCTGCGCCAATTTGTTGGGGGCTGGTCTATTTCTCCTGATTGTTCTTTACCACTATATTTCTGCAAATCATGTTCAAAAGTCCTGAAAATGTTTCTGAAGAATGGATGCAGCACTAATGTTATTGTTAATGGTACATACTTTTGTAGCTACCTTGCCTGTTAAATTGTATTATTTATTCACTATTACCTAATACTTTATATCAGTACAATTTAAAGATATTTAATAATATCATAAAATGTCTTTTGCAGAATTTGAGTCTTGAATTTACTGTATTATGGAGTATATAACCATTCCGGTTTTGGATGAAAATAAAATCTTGATATGTTGATAATTTAATCTCTCAATAATTGGAATAGACTTTTTTTTTGGCAGTTGACCTAGATCTATGTAAATAGACGATAGGCTAAATCTCCAGTACGCTTATATACTTCTACATTCTACACTGAATTGTACAAGTAATGAATAGTGAAAATAATTATTTTAACAATGTTTTCTACTTGTACTAACTTAGCCTTGCAGATTTCCATACACAGGATATTGTGTATTTTATAAATTGTGATATAAAATCTTTATAAAATATACTTGTCCAGTGTTCTTATAATAATATGATTTAAGTTGAGTTGTATGTCACTCAAAAGAAGGGTAAAGCCCTAAACTTGTACCTTATTAGAGTAAAAAAATTCAAGTCATTTTTGCTTTCTCTTAAATTAGTATTATCATAAAAATGATAGAACATGTAAACAATTACTATACTTCCCAACGTAAATGGACCAAAATGTCTAATTTACGTCGATATTTCCCTTACAAAGGCCAATTATACGTTATAGTAAGGGACTTAGGGACGGGCTAGATATTTTAGATGTTTTATCTGGAATATTAGCGTTATAATTTTCAAATATTGTTTCTTGCATGTAAAGTTGGAGGATAGAGAACTGTCAAAGTCTAACTTTTAGAAGTTAGATTTTGATATTATAATGATATCTTGCATTAATTGTTTACATTTACAATTTATACTACACCTTTTATTTACTGATCCCAAGCCACTGGAGTCAAACACAATTTCTAGAACCTCTAGAAATTGTAGAAATAAAAAGAAAAGTAGAATATGTATTTTCATGTGCATTTATACTGTCTTAGAGCTATGAAATGATTCATCCTCTTCATATAATATATTATTATAAACATGTATGTACCTAGCATAAAAAAGTTATACATATGCACTAGGTAATAGAATTAATACTGTTGTTAGTGTTGTTTTTCTTAACAGCTAACTTTATTATACATATAAAAAAGTGTTATCACAATCGCCTACAGTACATGAATGACTAAATGACTCATTCATGACAGACTACAGCAAAACGGCAATAAAACTTGTTATCTCAATTCTCCAAACAATTGTGCTTATTGTGCATTGTGGTGTATACATGTAATCCAATCTCCAACGAACACCATGAAGCATGATGACAATATTATGCTTCTCATGCAAATCGAGTATAACGTACAGAATGCTATCATTTAGAGCGGTTTATGCTAACTAACGTATGGCATAAAGAACCAAGCAAAAGAGCAGAACTAAACTAACTGACTCATAAAAACTAAAATTAAAGTGAATCATTTTTAATTTTGGAACATTATCGGTAGAGATAATTTTAAGCGATCGCAACTCTCAATCTATATCATCCCTTTCACTCTTGCTATATAGGTAGGTATGTACAAAATCAGAATTTAATTTAATAATTATAATTAATAAGTTTGTTGATTTCATCTTTAGACCTTAATATTCTTTAGGTTTGTTTATTTTATTGATTTGTTTTCATATAAAATGCATACTTACATTACACTTTACACAAAGCTTATTTATATTTATGTTAATTTGTTACTTCATTAATATTTTACTAAATATTTTTATTTTACAGAAATATTTAAATTGCTAATTCAAAGTAATTATAATAGTCAACGAATATGTTTTAGAATATTGGCCTACATCATTAATATCACACAAGTGTTATTTAATATTTTACATGTTTTTAATATGACGCTTTGACGCTTTTGTGCAGGCTGCTTGGCATGCATGAAGGTCCTTCAGTCTTTAGTAAATAAAAGAACTGTTTCTACATGTTGAATTCTAATTCTAATACAGCATGTGTAATTAATTCCATTTAATAAGTCAAGAACGATTATCTTTTGTCTTTCTAAATATTAATTAAAGTAGCTAATTAATTTATATTATTATTATTATTTTTTACCATTAAAAGCTGGCAGCTGAAAGAAAAAGGATTGGAAACACCACAATGAGTTTTACGTGCATCGTCTGTTTCGAGATTTTAACAAATGCTCCACCGAAGCAGCCTCCTGGTCAACAAAAAATTGATTATGTTGTTACGAAGTGTGGACATTTATTCCATACTGAATGTTTACGAGATTGGTTCTCTAAACAGTCATCTCCGTTGTAAGTAACCTAATCCATAAAAACATTAAATACATTTTTTTTAAAAATCAGCTTGATTATTAAGTAGCGACGAAGGAGCGGATTTATACGAAGGGTCTTCCATTCTGTCTGTCTGTCTGTCTGTCTGTCCGT
>JAQFYB010000411.1:0-56061 GCA_034694085.1 Pogonognathellus longicornis
GAGCAGGTGCTCTGTCTTGAATCATCAAGACTGAGCACCGGGGTGTTCAAAAAGGGTGCTCTGTCTTGATTGAGGTAATATTTAATCCTCATCCCCTATTCCCTTTCTGCTAATGGAGGGAATGGACGAATGAGTGCGTCTATATACAGTCACGGATGCTTCAATTTAAATCCTTAAATAAATCTTCAGTATTCTACGTGTTGTATGCTCTTGTCATGAATTACAAAGTTATGAATAGTTCGACTCTAAATGCAAAAACTCATTTTTGGTAAGTAAACTTTCTAAAAAACGATTCTGTCACAAAGAGACAGTTTGAAACACCTTTAGTCCTTCCAACTCCATTTTTATCTTTAATTAGTCTCATAAATTGGCATTTAAGGATGCTAGTCAATAATGTGCAGCTCTTATAGTACTGATTCTCATTCATGCACAAACATTTGTATACGTCAGGGCCTATAGTTTGTGTAGAATACTCAGAATAAATGTTCCTTGTCAACTATTCATAAGTGGAAACCGAGATTCGTTGAAAATTAGCAAGTCTGTACATTACTCGTATTTACTTACTCTCGCAAAAGTTCAGTTGCGCAATTTATATTTCTGTTTATTAAGGACCTTTCATTTAGGTACTTTGCTTTCCATCGAGTTTACCAACCGGAAAAATGAATTAGTGAGTAGGTTTATGAAATGGAGAGAGCCCTCTGTGATTTTATGCGGACGGAATTTTCAAAAAGAATATTTGATGCGATTCACGAATATCACGAATCAAATAGAAATAAGATTTAGCACGCAGGGCGTAAAACCACATAAAATTGATGTGAAAGAGACGATAATTAAGTCGATCTTTTGTTACAAAGAATGGAGATGATGGGAAGAGGCAAGGAAGGATTCGCAATGTTTGTGTGCAGTCTTCACAAAAACAGATCTTATTTTCAGCTTGCTATTTCTATCATTAAGGAAAGATAAAGCAGTGCAGTGTGGTTTACTACCTAACACACACATGTCAATGGCGTCTATACAAGGTGTTGGGCTTGTGTTTTCCGTTTTCCCTATACAGACTCTACTACACGCTCATTCAGCCACTCATACATCACTCAGTCAGTAGTGTAGTCAACCTTTGCATAACAGATTCTATTCATTTGCCTTTCACTGGAATTATAATGAGAACATGTGAAAGCGCCTTCCATCATTAGGGAAAAACCGTTTTAGGAATTGCCACTTCCTACTTAATATTGCACACAAGAAAAGGTTCTTCCAGTGAATATGCTCCTAAATGATAAAAAACTCGTGGAATACCAACAATGTCAAAATTATATTTGTATTAAAGTAAAAGGTAATAATTTTGAAATACTTTTTAGTAATTAGTTATTATTGTTGAACTGTACAAGACTGCATTGAAGGGACTCATCATAGGGGACATTTGGCTCTCGATTTGGAAATTTAGAAATTTACATTATATAAATAGTTCGGTTTTTTTCTCAGAAATGTACTTTTTGACGTTTTTAGCCAATTGAATCCCATGAAATTCTGTATTTGGCCATGGGACATTTAATTGAAACTGAAATATAATATATCATATAAATAGTATAAAAATAATATAAAATTTCATAATAACACTGAATTCATTGTACTTACTGTGTTAAACGGTCTAAATTATTTGATATTAAATTTTTAACTCACTCAAAGTATATGACCTTCATCTGTATTCCACAACGCGCTTCAAGGCGTTAACGTTTGATTAATTACTAAACAAATCAAGATTTAAATATAATATAAAGTTAAAACGTCAAATATCCATTTTCACAAGTACCTACCTACATATTTAACAGTTAAACACGGGATTTAATATTTGTGACCATTTTAAATTGTCGGGAAATTTGTGACGTTATAGTTGGATGTTTCTTTGCCTGAAAGCGATGTGTGGACATGGAGCTACAGATCAATTCAAAGTGCGCCATGACTTTTTATGTTAGGTAGGCATGTTATCTATTTTAGTGGTATGAGTGATGATGCTGACGAAGTGAATGACTTAACATGTAGAAGTAAGTGGAGCTTGAAAGCGATTGAAAGCATCAGAGTCGTCATCGTCATTCATCATTTTTTTCCACAACAAAATAATAGTCATGTTCTGCAGCTTGTTCATCGCTCAACTAAAACTACAAAACTCACAGCAACCATCCTATGCATCTTTTATTCCCAACTTTCCTCTGCCCAACTAATAAAAATCCCATTATTCTTCTCCTTTGCACCACCAAACGAAATTTTTATATCTGCATTAGAGCACTGCCTGGACAGGCCTTCAGGGGTTCATACCCGCCCAAACCTTTACAAAAACTCTCCATTGTGAAAAACCCGCCCAAGTTTATTGTTGGCCCAATCGGACACAACATGGGCGCCCTTAGTAGACTATAAAAATATATCCAGGTATAATGAAAAGTTTCACAGCCCAATATATTTTATCTTACAGGAAAATTATAATATAGCATTTATTTACAATATAAATTGAATTATTATGTTTGATAGGCAGATTGATCTTCAATTAGGTATATTCGTAGTTTTACGGCAGTACAAGAGCTCAATTCTTTCTCGTGCCGTCTTTTTTAAGTTTTAAATACTTCACTTAAATACGTTTGGGCATTGATGGGAGTCCCTGAACCATGGAAGTTGTACCATTCAAATCCAACATATTTAATACGGCCAAATGGTTTGAACTTGGTAGCACTTATGCCCACCTATGATTAGAAAATGTTGGACCACACCCATCCATGTGCCTGAGCCCATTCAGTTATAGGCAGCCTATGCAAAGACAGTTCTCTAATCTGCATTGCACTTAAACGCGAACTGACGTCTCAATTTCCTCTCTTCTCCCACACATACATGTACTTTACAATTACAATCTGACAGACAAACGACACTGAATGCAAAGCAATGACACCCACTCACGCATACACTATAATATTCATCTGCCCAACGTTTCAGGCAAGTTCTACTGAAACATTCAACACAAGGATATTTTCTGACACTTCATGATAAAATATATTTCAATTGAATCTTTAACCTCCAGTTGCATTCACCATTTTCCTTTAATTTTACAACTTCAATTATTACTGAAAGTATTTCAATTGCACTTTTTCAACTTTACTTTTTGTAGTCAACAACTAAATATATGTCTCAATTTCCATGTCAATAGAAATGGGATGAATGCAGCTGTAAAATGAATCACCGCTACAATAAAAGAATATTAGAATTGTATATCAAAGGGTCTATAGGTCATATTCTTTTGACTTGCAATTTTTTTATGATTTTATAATTATCCTATTTTCTAATATGACTCATCTTAATGAAAATGTTTGTTTAGCTTAAATGTAGAAATTTAATTATGATTAAAGGTTTGTAAATACCACTCAAATGTTTGTATAAGAGGTTTTCTATTAGCAGATATTTTTATGAGTGTCTATTTTTGTTAACTCAATAAGTGTACTCATTAAGCCAATTCCTCTAGAGAGTTCTTTTGTAAATCATTTATGTAAACTTCATTTAAACGAGTACTTTGAAAAACTCTACGTTTTCGTTGGGCAATTTGATCATGGAGAAATTTTCAATGGCCATAATATACATAATAGTCCATTCATCTGCATTCTATTGTAGCATTGACAAAGGAACTAAAAGCCCATTTGGTTTCAATTCATGAGTCAGATAAAATGAAAATAAATAATTACAAAAGGAAATTTTAACCAAACTTGTTTTTACATTTTGTTTAAAAAAATTGAAACTGAATGAGCAGATTGTAGGAAACAATTAAAACAATAATATGCTGTAGAAATAATGGGAAGCGTATATGGACAACTTTCTCCTTGAATGGCTGCGTCAGTGTCTTTTGTAACTGATATATAATAGAAAAGCTAATATTATAACGTATTAGAAAATAGCTCTATTTGAAATGTGAGTAGGAAATGATTAGATTGCAGATGAAGGGAGAGGAATAAAAATTGGATTTTTGTGTGTTTGTTTGTAGATTTGGAGGAATGTGGTGACAAGGTTTTCAGCTTTCGTTTTCCTGCTCGTCTTTTCTGCCTGATGACAAATTGAACTGTCAACTTCACTTGACTTCCGCAGCCGCCCTTTTGTTTTTAACTCATTTACTCAATGGAACAAAGACAGATATAGAAAACTGTACTCTTATAAAATAAATTCTAATAGATAACTACCTACCAAACCCACCAAATATATAAACCTCACATATAATATATAAGTCTCACACAAAATTTCATTTTTCGTCCACCAAATAGATTGCATTGTTATTACCACACAACTTTACTATTCGCTTTACTTACAAAAGCATTTCCCCTTAAAATGATGACTAACGTAAAAATATCATTTTCCAAATACGAATGTACTGGGACTCGTCCGTGCTGTCACTGCAAGCAAGCAAAACTTTGTAATACTCCATTCTCTTTCACAAATTAGTCATCCAAAATTTTCACAATCTCATTGACATTTGATAACAAATATTTTATGAAATCTAATTATTTGTCCATATTTAAATTTTTCCTCTTTTTGCAATAAAATTTAAATACTACGATTATAAACAAGCTTATAATACATCAGAATCTTAATCATGATATCAATCCAAGAAACCAATTATTTCTAGCAGGTTAACCACATCAAGTTATTATTTTCACAAGAGAAATTGGTCACAAGAGAAAGAAAGAATATAGTTGATGTACAAGGACATAACAGATCAATTTTGAAACAGATTAATTTTGAAATAATAAAAAGAGAATGTAAATTGAGGACGAGGTTTTTATTTCCTTTAGAACATTGTGTGATTTTGGGTTGTTTGTGATAGTCAGCTTGGGCAAACGAGGTAGGTGGATGCATATGGCTAATGTTCTTGCTAAGTAGCCACATATAGATTATTTATTTATCATTGTACAGCTGCCCACTTTTACATACAGGACGGGATCCAATTTTCAGCATGATCTCTGCTCTGCTTGCGGCAGTATGTTGAGCTCTCCGACATACAAAAAAGTTTTTTTATTCAAAATGAATAGAATACTTAGGCACAATGGAGATATGATGGATGAGTCTTTGTTACTGATTTTAATGGTCGATCGAGAATAGAATCCAACTGCAGAGAGCTAATAATTCAACTGAAACATTTTTCTCTTAGGCACAAGTCCAGAACTTTGTCTTTCCTTTGTTAGCACACTATGTTAGGCCTGCTTCTGTGTAAAAATACAGTAACATCCTACATAGTGTGCAATTAATATCTAAAGAACGTCTTTGAATCAAAGCTGAATTGTTATCTATTCTCGATATGTATCATGTTCATAAAGTGCACATGTACTTTTACAACGATAATATTATGTGTAGAAATAATGTTACTTCCTACAAACCTATCTACCTTGAGTAAGATTTATTGTACAAAGAAAAATATTGGTAATTGAAAACCCGCACAGTACAATGGCACTTCCTTTAACTTATATTATTTTCTGAACAGTCAAATAAATTTTCTCTACAGGCATCACTCCCACCTTAAATTATTATATGGCTGACCGAACCCTATTTTATTTATAACTTAATCACCGCAATTTTTGTAGTTGTATTTTTCTTCATCTAGTCTGGATGTGGATTTATATCAACAGCTATCATTCATTTATTTACATATTATGTTGTGATTACTGAGTATTTATGGCACATTACGACAGCTACCAAAAATTTAATTGTGAAAATTCTACACATGTAATTAGAATTTGTTTTCAATACATAAAAAAGAAGGTTAGGTTAGGTTAGGTTGAGATAAATTTCCATGAATGTAATGTAAAAACAGACTGTAAATTCTCCTCTTTATTCTGCAAATCAAATTTACTGAAGAAAGTTTTAAAATCTACAAGTATTTGTCAGTTTAGGATTTTGATTATTGTGGCAGTAGTTGGGTGAATATTAATAAACTGACGTGAGCGTTTAAGATTTACTCTGATGTTATAATTTAAAAAAAATGCAAATGTGTATCTTTCTAGTGGAATAGATTGTTTATAATACAACTATTTTATTAAGAAAATGAGAGTAAGCGTAAGAAATACAAATGCCCAATTAAAGTAATGTAATGTTGAAGAGTGAAGTATTAGAATGAATATACCTAGGTGTGCAATGTGTATCCTTCTACAAGTTGTACGTACTATTAAGTGCACAGTGTACATGCTTCTGAATTAAATAGGGTTTTAATATTTATGATGTTAATGACGTGTGCGGGAAAACAAAGGAAGAAAACTGAAGATACGGACACATTAACAATGGCAGTGAAATATTTTATTTTATTATGGGTGAGTTAATATTTAATAATATTATGCCGTGTTCCCTGTGCAGCCATTAACTTTGGCTTGCATCATTTCTTTGCTTTTTGAAATGGCTTCATCATGCTATCAATAATAGGAAACCTATAGGTCCAGGTCGGTTTGGGCTCAAAGCTTCGTTTACAATTGAGCGCTCTGAAAAGCTTTTACATTCTTTGATCTGCTATTTTGCAAAGGAGTGAGCAGACAATCATCCTTTTCCATTATTTCCAGAACAAAGTGAAAGGTCTAGTATGGGAAAAGGTGAAGAAAATACTTCGTGTCTCGACCACCATTGAACTTCATACATACATATACACTAAAAGAAAACTATTGTTTATTAATTGTCTTTTTAATTCTTTAAATTAAATGAGAGAGAACTTTGTAAGTCTATATAGATGTAGGTGTTACTAAAGATTCATTCCTTCACGTATTTATGTGATCTGCAACTGGGGTTGTACTCCATGAATGTACTCACAGTTACAATTAGTACTTCACAAACAATTTACAAAGCCAACCACTCGTGTTCCAACTGAAATGTCTAATAATTAATTCGTTTAAAAGTGCATTTACGTCCATCTTTCGACTACTGTGGTGTTCGAATCGTTATGTAGTACGTGTGCTTTTAGGAATTCTAAGAAGTAAATTACACACATTACTATCAAATAATTTGAAAATACGTTCTTGAATAAATAAATGAAAGAACTTTTGCCATAATAACTACTCTTTCTATGTTACTCTAAGTAAGAAGTACTTTTCAATTTGCAGATTCAAGAAAATACAGATTCTTACAGATAATCCACTTCATGGAAAGTCCAAGTACTTATAATCTTACACAAAAGTTTACTAAATCTTCAACACCATTTTTTCTATAGAGCTCCTCTTTTGATACATAAACACACGAACACATATTTCTCCCGAAATTATGACTCTTTAATTTAAAATTACGAAATGAATACTTTTGCTTTTTATTAAAGTTTCTATATTATACATCTATGTATATCATACTTGTTACTATGCTACTTTATTAATTTTCCTTGAGATGAATTATTTTGCGAGAAAATATATTTCATTTTGATGATGTTCTACGTGTATGAAGCACGTGTGGGTATTTGGGTGTAATATATTATGTATAGTAGGTATTTGGATGTTAAAGTAAGTGTAAGTTTATGGAAGGAGTACACAGTAGTAGTAGTGGGACGGAACTGGAGTTGCATTATCGTTGAACATTACATTGTAAGGACGATCATCACCCCTGTCTTTTATTCACTTCTTTTCTTTCCGATTCATTGTACTGAAATCTTTTCTCGTAGAGTTTACTTCTTGTGGCGTTGCTTTCACATCACGTGCCTATGGGTATACCTATTATAGGTAGCTACTACACTACTACTACACTACTACTACACTACTACTACATACAAATACAGCTGAGACTATTTTCGCTACTTGTTCCATTTCCATTGCCAACTTTTTGTTATGCCATCGTGAAAAGTGTGCTGTGAAGCAAAGTAGCACTAAAAAAGCAAAGGAAATCCATGTGCTTTCCGCCAGTGACACAGAACAGACGTGGGGACAGGAGGCAAGGAATAATACTGGAGAAAGTGCTCCAGAAATGGAAAGAACATTAAATGCTCACTCTCAGTCAGCAGAGTGCTATACACAATCGAAGAGGACGGTGAAAAAACTATCAGAGACTCTCACACAACAAGAAGCTGTCTTGTACTCTCAATACTCCGTCCGTACACCTTCCATCTATTTCTATCTCTGCCGCTTTCTACACAAACTGACTTAAGTTTATACCCAATCGAATTGCCGTATTCTCCCTTGTAATGTACTACCCTACTTACTGCAAGAGTGCTGTATTAGTAGCAACCAGTACATTTAAATGACTTCAAAGCAAAGATTAAGGTAGCTGATCCAAAGTAATAATACAGTAGTATGTGTATAGTAAAATATAGCTCTTTTTATATTATTTGTATTTGTCTTTTTCTCCGTGTTAAACCAGCATCCACTACATTCTCTAAAAATATACAAGTTCATTTCGTCTTGTCGAAATTGAATGGATAAATGGAGGTATCTTTTTCAATTGTTCATTTTTATTTTTTGGCGGGGGGGGGATAGATTTTTAGGAGGGGAATGTTTAAGTGCGTTGAGGCTCCTGATGATGTTTGTTCTTAGAGACTGAGAAAGAGAAAGAAGTAGTAAACAGAAAGAGAAAAACGGTGTAGGTGGCACATGTACGGTGTTTAGTAGCGTATGACCATTACACTGCCTTTTCTATACCGTTCTTGCGCAGCATTTAATAGTTTTACGGCCAAGAAGCTACTTTATTTTGCTCGTTTGCTCGTACAGAGATGTATGTAGCACGATCCTTTGCAGCAATTCTTCGTGTTCTTAATTCAATTGGATTTCCTTAAGAGTTTACTGTATCACAAGATTTTCTACAACTGGCGCAAGATTTTCGAAGGATAAACAATATTGCTATGTAAGATGCACCTGAACACACAGTACTGTGTTGTACTTTCACTTATAAGGAATTTACACGTTTGACGCTATGCTATATATTATGTGTATTAGTCAGTTTGGGTAACATTGCCATGTTTTTCATTGTTCAGCAAGCAAGATTACAAATTCCCAATTCCCTTAACTGCATTTGTACTTCAGAGTTAGTTATTCCTTAACCATTGAAAATTGGAGGAGCAATTATACTGAAGCAGATACTTTATATATATACAGTTATTTTAGTATATGCGTTAAAAGATTAATGTTGGAAAGAGCTATGAGCGATGTTTTCCACTAAATTGTTATTATTATTGCAGATCGTAAATTAAAGTAAGAATGAGCGTTGTTCTACGTACTTTGTATCAATATCAATATCCTTAAGTCTCCCGACAGGATTTTCTGAGATTAAAATGACTTTAAATAAAAACCTGTCTGGCGGAGATAGAAATGTTGATGTATTCTGTTGCCGAATGAAATGAATGGATTTGGGAACACAAAGAGCCGTGTACATCACTCGCCCTCACTTTTTTGCTCCTTTGAACGTCTTTTTTCTCATTTTAACGATTCGAGAGATGTTTGCTTGTTGTATGCTTTCTCTTTGTGATTTGAATGGTGGCTGTTGTGATGGGGGCATGTTGTCTACTTTGGCGTGGTTAATGTAAGGAAAAAGAGTCTCTTCTGGCCAGAGCTGAAAGAAGGCTGGCAGAGTGGCAAAGCAGTAGCATGGAGTAGCAAGTAGTAGCAAAGGTTGCAGATATTATCGAATTCATCATCCATGCATCCATCCATGTGTGTGCACCCGAGTCTGAAGATATCGTTGCCCATCCGAACAACCCAGCAGCTGCCGTAATGGAATTCTGACATCCCACTAACAAAATTCAAAGACCAACGAACTGAGCACAGTCAGTCTGCTCTGGGCATCCGAGTCCTGTCCACATCACCATGTCCTTTCATTTCCATTTCCCTACCTGCTACCAATACCACTGTCATCAATCAATAAATCGTCCACTCTAATCTTTTCTCTTTTTCTACCTGTCTTTATCTCCACATCCTGTGGCCACAATGCCAATTTCAATTTCCACTCCCACATCTCCAGTCCACCTCCACCATTATTTCACTGGGGCAGTTCCCTTCCTTCTAATTCGATACCAGCCAAATTCTGTTCCATTTCAGCTTTATCTCCACCAAAGCCTTCTTTTCAGAATAAATAAGGCTATTCCTATTCTACCTTCAGTTTCCACATTCAAATTAAATAAACAATTCTTCCTGGGTTCCGTGTATACCGCATCACATTTTCTTTCGCTTGTTTGAAGATAGAATAATAAATAATGGGGTGATAGTGCAGCTTTTATTGATGCTTTAATACCACTAAGCAGTACCCTGCTTAAGTTCCAGCTAAGATTTATGTAATACCTCGTTAACAAAAGAAGATAAACGAAATGAAATGATCATTATTATTACGTCTCAACTTGAGTAATCTCATAACTGTGTCGTGGTTGGCTGGATGTCTAGCGTTTGCAAAAATTCAGAGAAATAAATTCATTTATAGACTTCCTAATACTAGCTTCACTACCGGAGAAAATATATAGGGTTTTCAAAAAAGACATTTGAAACCGTCCAACGCTTTGGTTGATTCATTATTTCATGTAAAAATAAAAGACTCAAATACTAAGCACAAATAAAAATATGTCGTTTGATAAGATAATTCCCTACTTTACTTTAATATTTTCTCGGCCTTTCTGTGTGATTGTACTTTTAGCATTAGGCACATGTTACATATCTATATAGGTACCAATGTGGTCGTGGTCATGAATGGTTCACTAACAAAATAATAATATGTTTAGGAAAAATACAATAATTCACCTACATTCATTTTTATACAAAAGATTGAATATTAAAAGGGATATATATTTGTATGCCACCAGTAGCTAGGTTTAGGTATATCTCAAGTGGTAGGTTCTTCATTTCTGTGCTGTATTTGCACGCGACAGCACGAGGTAACAAGTTGTGTGATTATTATCAAATGAGTTAGTTTATATATATTTGCATGATACACCAGTAGGGGGAGGATTTCTACCATTCAATGGTAGCTAAAAAAATTGTCGTTCGAAACAAGGTTTCCTTTAGAAATATCGCCATAGAATTGATTTTCTCTAAACTGATTGGGCGTTATGGTTCTTTGGCTTCCCATATTGAATTTCAAATTGCATATGCAAACATAACTCATATTTCTCCTAAGCTTATTATTTGAGGTTTTACTGTAGCTTGAAACCGACAACATACATTCAAAAATAACTGAAATTCTGGATCATATTGCGCATTTTTATTTGATAGTGTATTTAGAAAATTCATTTAAATGGAATAACATAAAATGAGATTTGAATATAAAACGGACCATGATGTTGAGCATATTATTTAGCTTTTCGGCGGAATGAAAAATGAATCTTCGTTTATTTTTTTTCGGAACATAAAACCTGAAGAGTCAAAAACGACACAGAATTTTCTGCTGGTTAGTGAAGAAATTAAAATGTTCTACAGCACAAGAAAAACTGGAAGAGTAACAAAAACCCGTTTCATGTCAAAACAATCAAGTTGTCAATTGTGAGACTCTTAATGGAGTAAGTGTACGAGCAGTCATGAAAGAGAGCCGCTTCACGTACTCAACTAACTGAAAAAAACGGACAAGAAATAGGAGGATGACACGATGGCAGAAAAAAAAATCCACTTTGGCACAATCCTCTCATACTTTTGCACCGAGAACGGTAACTAGCCTTTTTTCAGTGAAAAATTCTATCCTACTCACACATTCTTCATTCTAGATACTAATGTGCGTCTTCCCCGAATATAATTTAAGGTATATAATAATATTACCATGTATCACTACCAAAACTATGCTATTCAACGCCGGTTCTTTTTTTCAGTTTACAATGAACGTTTCGTGAAATCGGGTTCCGTCCGTCCGTCCGCAATCAAATCACATAATAAAGACTTGCCTTACTGTTAAACACTAACATTAACAAATTGAATTTCTTCACTTTCGAATTTAAAATTGTACACAAATTTTATACACATAAATAGTGTCTACCTACGTATTGTCCATTTCAATCGTTTAACAGGAAATTATTTCATATACTGGGTCCTCCATCGTCCACATACCGTTAATGTGTAGCTATTTACACTTATAAAAAGTAAGGCATTTCAAAATATTTAATTGTCACCCCATTGATTGTGTTTTTGGGTCTAATTAAGTGTTCAAGCTATACCGGAAGTGTGACATGTCATGCATTAATATTTCTTCACATGGATAAAATCTTACTCATTTTTAGTTGGACACCGGGGGAAGGAAGGCTATCTCCTCATAAAGAATGCTTGCATTCATCAAAATGTAATATATATTATTGCACACGTACGGATAATCGGTGAAACTAAAAAAGATCTGTAGCATATTTCAGAAAGACTGCAAAAAAAAATTATTGTGTAGTCAACATTAGTATTGCAGAATTAGAAATATTTCATTTTTATAAAACAAAAGTTTTCCCATTTGTTGTAGAAAAGGTTTGATGTTTAAAATAAATAAAATTCTTTTTGTACAAAATTGCATGCAGTTTATAAATCATTAGTATAGATAGCTTTGAATATTTTGTAAAATCAAATAAATCTGTAATTATAAAGTACACGAGCTTTAACAATTCATTGAATACAAATAATAATAGACATTGTATGATACAAAAAGAAAACCTAATAAACTTGTCACTTAAATAGACTTTCATCTTTTTCAGTAGTACATATATAGCGGAAGAACAGTGTTACAAACAAGGATCCCATAATATTATATTAATAGTAGCAAGACTTGCCCTGACAGTAGTCTCTGAGTAATCAAATACGTTCATCTGAAGAAAATATACCTCCGGGTTGTTTAGCTACAGACCTAACAATTCGGTCTCTTAAATCAATAAGCCTTAGTATATGCTGAATGCACAATAAACAATACTTCAGTATTAAGCTAAATTTAAAAAACTGAGTCTAATAGTAGGAAAATTTTCTTTGTGTAGTATAACAATGCGTAGGTTGATAGACACGACATTATGCATGGAATGGTAATAACGACGTTGTAGGTACATAGCATATTTGCATGAATGAATATTGAAAACATTTTCCTGTGACAGAACTGACTATTGTAATAAAGCTAATATTATTGGATGATGCTCTTTGTGTATAGTGTAGCACAATAGAAAAACAGTGTAACATATCTGTAGCATCGGAGTGGCTTAAAATAAAGTTGCTAAATGGGTTGATTGAAATGGCAAATCTCGTTTAAAGTTCAATGATTATTTCTTAGGTGTAAATGGGAGAATGTCAAGTGAAATGCGTGTGAATGACAACAGCAGACATGCAAATATAGTGAATGCCCATTGGAATGTTGACATTTGTGTTCACACACTTAGCACTGTAGTTCTACGGTGTAAATTTAGTAGACGCCCTTTCCCCTAAAGACTTTTTGTACAACTTGCATTATGATACACGTGGAATAATATCCAAAGCAGAGTGCTGTGACTTTTCCAGTCCATCAGAGACGTCGACGACTGGAAATTGTGAAAAGGTAGTTTACTATCTGTTGTCTGAAGTAGATACACACGCACTATTTGGAATGTTGCATGTACAAAGAACAAGTATATAATAAGAAATGCATGATGGATGACACGCTCACTCGTCCTTTCTCTAATAATGTCACTGGGAGTGTGACGTGTTTCCTTTTGCATCTACTGACATTTCTTGTCATCTGCCACACTGCAAATTGACGAGGCCACGCGAATTGCTTTGCTCTACACTATTCCACCTCCATATCGTAATATGGATGTCCTATACTTACATAACCCTGCAGAATAAGTAGCAAGTATAGAAACAAAGCGACAATAACAAATGCTCCGTCGCAGAAACAGAAAGGAAGTGCTAAAAACCTAAGAGGACTTCAAATGGGCATTGTGAGACACTGCAATGCCTTCAATTCTCAACCACTATAAATATACTATGAACTTCTGTCGTATCTGTTACGTGACACTGACAAAACCTTTATTCTCAAGCTCACATTTCATAGAAGGGTTTTAAAATGTCAAAATGAAAAATACTCTCCGAAAGTCACCCCGGAGAAGAGGTTGTAAGTTTTCACACGGAGAACTGTTTGTGGACGACTGGATTTCACTTTGTAAACTAAAGCCGTGAATTTAATACTCGAACACAAAATTTCTTATTCATAATCGGTTAAAAATAATTTTTTGAAAGTTGACTTGAGATAAATTATGTAAGATATAAGTGAGACAAACGTAAAACACATAAAACGGCACAATTTGCAATATTTAAGCTTCGGGTGCTATAGTGTATAAAATATACAGAAAAATGTATAGGGCCCAATATTTACTGACTAATTTGCATTTGAAAATTAGACATATTATAACAGAAAATGAAACTATTTTCCATGTTATTTAATTATTGGTGCCTTTATTGGTGGTTGTCAATAAAAAAGTCAGTACTATAAACTAAAGTCGTTCAATATGAAACTGTTGATACAGCGCAGCAGGTATGTGAGAATTCACATGCATAAATATGTATTTTTTATTACTTTTTACGAGCAATAACATTTCATGCACTTCAGGATGGAACAATATAAAAAACGATATTTTCCTTTAGGTAATGTATTGATATTTCTCTGTAACAAGGGAACTGTTAGTTCTGGCGTATGCATTATTTGCTGCATTCAAATAGTATTTTCTAAATTGCCAATAAGTCTTCGTTGCAACTAAAGGGAAGTTTATTTACTGAAATGTGCTCGCTTTGTCTATAGAAATAGAAATCATTTTTCATGGCATTTTGTGCCGTGCTATTTATCTGAATGAGAGTCTGTAGCAACAAAATAATATATTGGTTGCATTAAACCACATACTTTGAATGCCGGAAGGAGGAAAATGGAACCCCGCCCATTTCGGATGGAAGAATTGATATTTGAATGCCTGGATTTTCAATTGCCAATTACATATTCATCTCTTGCAAACTACCGCGACACCGATGTGAATTCGTGATGTAATATGCAATAGAAAAATTCGGTGTCCGTGTTTGCACGACCTGAGATATTATATATTTATATTTATATCCTACACACATTTCTCATTTCGCCGGCTCATCCTTTGACTACAGAAACCGCCTTCCATAATACTCTGTACGCCTACTACTTTGACAAACGGCAAATATTTACATTGGAAACGCTGGCAAGCAACGTCATAATATCTTGTATGTTGTTGCAGTTTGTATCGTGTCTGCGTGTGCTAAACCTGCAATATTAAATTTTCAGGTGGCTTATAAATTTACTTTTGTGCCGAATTTCAAGCAATACTGCTTCTATTTTGTCATTCTAAGTATTTTTCATGGAAAAATCTTTATTAAATTCCCAATAATACCTTAAACCCAACTGGAAGAGGATACTTGTACAGTCCTCAAGATTTCCCCATTAAACACGAATGCTTGGAAATACATAAAAGCAGTAGTTATTCATAGCCTTGCTGAAAGATTTTAGCAACACAATATTGAAACTTGAGCCCATATAGTTTTTAATGACTATAAATGTAATAAAGTTGTCGTCAGACAAAAAATCAGCTGACAAAATATTTTGTAGACATCCAGGAAAAAAGTTAGTTGATAAAATATTTTGTTGACAGCCATGAAAAAACAGTTTTGGTCTAATTGGATTATAGGTACATCTTCATTTATTATCTCTCTGCTAACATAATTATTTATGTTAGACAGTGACAAAGAAAAAACTGTTTCACGGTTAATAGAAAGGTTATCTCTGTGAGACTTTTTGCAAGTAAAGTAAAGTCAATGAAATACCTAAGTTTAGTTTGTTGATAGGAGAATAAGAGGGCCGTTTATATTGAGAGCGTGTGCTGTTGGTGGCTGGTGTTGTGGGGCAGAGGGCCAGGATGAGGAAAGCATGAAGATATACGAGAGTGTAGATGTGGAAATGAGTGCACTTGAGTTGATTCCTTCAAAGACACACGGCTTTCATAATTTGCGATTGAAATCTTGATATAAGAGCAATTGGAGCGTGACAGAAGCAAGTCAGCTGGCCACTACTCCTTCCTTTTGGCAAACATTTGCAAATCCCTGCTCTGATTTTTACGGAATAATGTTTTACTTGTAGTACCATAGACTATGGACATTTGTATAAGGAGACTAAGTTTAGTAGTTCGAGTTCAAAGTTTCTGTCTGCGATTTGCAGTCAATAACGGAAGAGCAGTGCATTGTCAAGAATTCCGTCTCATCTAACTCATTTTCCGTATTGAAAAAGACTAATCTTATCTTGGTGTCTCTATATCTCTTATATTTATTATCTTGAAAGACATTTCATGCCGTGGCTCTTTCTCCTCCTTCATTCCACATACACTAACACTAACACCAACATTCTCTGTCGACTCCCCTCCACAATGCTTGATCCTATCTTTGAAACTAAACTTGATTTATCGTGCTCCGCTCAACTGCAGTAAAGTAGACATGATGTAAGTGGGTGATTCGATAAGTCATAAGTAGGCTATGCAATGCTAATGCAATCCTCATTAGGACGTCTTATTGACAGTCCACTCCTTACAATTTATGCAACATGTTCCAAAAACTTTCAAATAAGCTCAAACAGAAAATAGAGCAAGACAATTCATTTTCTACCTGAGGGACGATGATTGCAATGATGGCGGAACTAAGGGAAGTCAAGTTCAGATCATCACAAGTGCCCCCACTGAAATCTCCGCTTTGACCGAATGTGTTCGCCCTTTGTAATTGGGCTCTGTTCTTCTTCGACTCTTCTTTTGTCGTTCCGCTCGCACCCTTGTTGTCATTAAAACGTCCACTAAACGGGCAACTCATTTTCACTCTTTCACCAATACTCACACCTGAAATACAAATGAAATCAATTCTTTAGTTCAAAATTTCAAATATGAAACAATATAATAATATATTATACAATGCTAAAATGATTTTTTTAAATTTATTTATCATGGATTTAGAATTAAACACAGACAGGCTTATTTTTACTTTTTACATAGTACGATGTCCATACATGCATACTACGTATGATTTCAATTTACATTTATATTGTATAAACCAAAGTAATTTATTCCAAAGTAAGAAAATTCGGCTGAAAGCAATCATAGCAATGTTTAAAATCTAAGAAATGAAATATTGTTTGAAATTCTCAATTACATAACTTTCAAATTGTATGCATATTATGCACTTCTAGCAGGATACATTGCCAGCTGTACAAAGTAAATCTATGGAGTTAGCAAATTTATTCGTGAGACTTCAGTCTGCAGTGAGGGTTTAGAATGATATATCTTATCTTGCTTATGTGACAAAGTATTATTTGTAATTTTATTTAGTTGAAGATATGGAGGAGTATCTGCATGAAATTGATGTGTAGTATTGTTAGCGTCGCTACAAAAATATGTCACTAAAATTCCCCTGGGAAATCACAATTTTGTCTAAATTGGGAAGAACATTTCCTTGACAGGATGAGAGAATATATAATAATACCCACAATACATTAATACTGTTTTCTCTCCATATATATAGGCACTTGTCTATGTGAAAATGTATTGTGTAATGCAAGTGCATTGTATAAAATATTAACAAGGCGACGTGTGTATAAGTAAGTGTGTTGTTAGATATTTTGCAGAGCATTATTATTAGGGAAGGTAGTGAAGGGAGGCGGATGGTTGTATATTTGACATGAGTGTATGATGACTTATAGCGATCCAGGAGACATAAGTTAATTTGAACATCACCTCACCTGCATGGTTCGTGCAATAATGGAGTCAGACAGAGAATCGTGTCGAGCACCTTTACAATGTGCTTTTTAGCAACATGTATGTAGCATGTAGCACACCCGTTGAGTATTGTATAACCACGCATACAAGTTGCGATAAATGTATGGGTAAAGTGATGGGTGTTTTTAGTGTCTGTAGATGTAATGGAATATTATGGGAAGACGAATGAATGCAGAGAACAAGTGTCCTTGGATGTTGGACGGAGATGGGGAGAAGGTAAAAGGCTAAGTGAGTAGTAAAGAAGAGAATGGCGCTTGGAATTCTAGAGGCCAACACTTAACTTCTGTCAGAACAGAGTCATCGTCGTCGTTTGGTAATTTACTGTTTAAGAAGGTTACGTAGCATAGGAAAAGAAACCCGGAAGGAATTACTGCATAAAAATGAGTCTCAGTGCTCCGACCAACAAAAAATCCCAGAGAAATTCTCCTTATTATTACACTGAACACTTTTCTTTGCTCATTCCACATTTTTATTCACATTGCAACTGACTTTTTACTCCGAGATGTTTCTAGATATACGAATACTACAGGGTGTGCTAGTTCATAGTTTATGGTTCATATTGTACTCTCATAATAATATTATCAGTATGCTTATCAGCCAGCGCAGCACAGCACTACACAGGGTGTGTTATTTACTTGATACGCGTATGCCTACAATGAATTATAATAATAACAGCAGCTTTCTATGCCAACAAAAACTTTGAAATTACATTCCATGACATGAATGTCTCACCTAAAATTGTACACTATAACATGTCAGTGTCATACCATGTGCAACTTCATGCAAATTGTGTTGTGTACTATTTGTTAATTCCGAAAAAAACTCGTATCTGTTTGAGCATTTGTTAAAACTGTACATAAATTTGCCTTAACATCTAAGGTAAGTAAGCCATCCTGTATGAACATTGTGTGACAGAGAAAACCATATAATATGTTTATTATGGTACCTACAACATATTTTATACCTGTTTGTACAGTATGCCTGTAGGTACTTACTTTACAACAATACAGAATACATACTTCTGCGTAGTGTCGTATAAAAAACATATTTTTCTGCAACTGTTAGTCTTACACGCTTACCAAATACATGTCATGAACATTTTTGAGTGAAATGCAGTCCTGCCGCTGTAATAATATGCCCATTTAAGTGTATTTGTACTCCGTACGCATGTAAAGCATGTGTGATACATATAAAGTGTAACATTATGCAATTTCTAAGCAAAAGAGATGGAGTAATGCAGGAAGAGACATACACACACGGAAATATATTTACACATGACATTATAATGTGTATTATGTAGTAGAAGTAGAACTGTCATTTCGTATTGCAGTACCTGCCAGTCTGGGAACAAGAAATAAATAGAAAGCTCGCATTGAAATGCACTTTCTTTTTGACTTTTTGCCCAGCTCGTAGGTATGGAACGTTGATGGCACTTTACATGACTGCTGTGTCTAGCTACTACTTTCTTTTGCCCAGGGCGAGATAAACACATGAGCTCACTCACACTCACGCTCCGCGTCTTTTTCACAACTCTTCTCTTTCAATTCCACTCTATTGTACATATTTGCACGTATCAATTTATGAGCCTTTTATTCTCCTGATGTGATTCAGATTTGAATTCGTCTTTTCCAATGCACTCAACTGAAAGATTTCAACGCACAAGGAATTGAGCGCCTTCAGCCCTGAATTTCTATATCGTGTAGCTCTATAAGCTGTATAGGTACTATAATATTTTACCCAGTCAAATGTACAATGTATGTGTAGTGTGAAGGTAAGTGTATGGCAACTAGGACTTAAGGGCAAAACTAGATGTTCCATTATATTATCATAGACAGGAGCAACCAGGGAAATGTAGTCAAGCAGTGTAACCCATTTCCAATAGAATGTTGAATAGTACAGAAAAAACGCAATGTTCACGTAGTAAAAAGTGTTTTATTGCTCATGCATCCGTCGTCCCTGCTCCTTGCACATAAAAGCACCAGTTCCATGCTGAAACATATTTATGTGTACGCAGCACTTAAACATCTACACACATCCAACTACCAATCGCCCATCTCACCTTTTCATACCTACAGCTCTACCACGCTATCAATTCATTTACGCTCTTTGCATTTTCTCAAACAGAATTATGTGCACGTTCCTAACCTCTTTATCTGTAAACTGTCATATTATTATCGCCGTTATTATTATTATTGTCGTTATGACGACTTTCAAATTGTGTCTAACGGCTGTATTTTACCATACTGGGGATGCAGAGTAAGAACATCTAAATTATGCAAGGCAGAAGATAGTGCGATTTTTATTTTTCTTAGCACTTCTTTTATTTGCTCATGTCTTTACCATCTTATTTGCTTTATTTCATTTTCACTGTTATCTCCACCCTTATATTTTAATTCAGAGACTATCTTAAAAATAATTTTTAAGATGATATTGTGTTTTATTAAGGCTCATGTTCCAACTGGATCTTAAGTACTCGTTTTTATTTCTTGAAATAAAAATTACTCGAGATTGAAGCGATTTTTTCCTTTGAGATTTGAACAGAAGCTTATGAAAATCAAGAGACTGTAGATTACTGTACAAAAATTTTATCACAATTCACAATTAAGAGTACATTTGCTTCCTAAAATCAGTGTTTTTTTTTATGTACAAACAACAGACACAGACAATAGAAAAAATTTCTACTTAACTGGATTATATCAACTGCTTATCACAATAGCTATCCAAGTAAAAAATTGTCAACTTTTGCCAAAATTTGTGTGGACATCAATGAAAAACATTTCAATCGATATAGCCGTTACATATACCATCATATTTTAATACCCATACTTACAGACATATCACTTTTCCATGTTATAAGAGTAGGAAATATTTCTAAAGGAACCGTTATTGATTGTAATGAGATACTATCGAGTGATTAAATGAGCACTAGTTATTGTGGTGAATTACAATTCGACAAAAATTGAAAATTCAATGCTCCAAAATCACTAGAAGTTTTACTCTAAAAACTGTTTCTGAATGGTAAAATTAATGTACAACAATATAATATTATTATGCTAATTGTAGGGAAGGGTCTAAAAAGATTACAAATCATGGTGCCCCCAGCACTATAGAATAATTGAATAATTTTCTTCTTTAGGTAAAAACCATTCTTCATACACTCATTAATAATCTTGGGTGCATATTTTTCATTAGGTATTTAAAAATATCCTTTTCAATAGTACTTACTACGCTTTCGCTAAAAGTTTATTAGAATAAACATTACATGAAGTATGAAAATTAAGATACTACATACGGTATTTTGAATTCAATTGATATCAGAAATGGTATTAAAAAAATTTAAATTTTAAAACAAAACACTTGAAAACTATAAACGTTTTGCATAGAGTAGGTACTATTTTGTAACACTTCGCCCCACGATGTACACCTGTTTGTTTCAAAACGGTTTTTAATATTACTCTGGTTATACCGTTGCGCGTTACAGACATGAGTGTGAAACAAATAAACAACTAGTACACCAACAAGAGAAAATTGATATGGTACAATCAACGCTCTTCATCTTTGTTTTCAAGGACGCGTAATACATGGAAAAGATGGTTTATTTTTGCAAGGGCATTATTAAATACCGAAGAAAAGACATTTCATTTCAACCCGTTGTCCCCAGATTAAATACTAGGTTCCTGGTTCTACATTGTAGTACCACGAATACATATTTGTAATAATAATTGATACTTCAAACTACTTATGGTTATATAATATTAGTTGGTATACATGAATCTAAGAGTCTTACAATGAATATATACTGTATTTCTGCATAACACTCGACTGAACTACTTTACTAAATACTCCACTAGCACAGATTATTGTTTCATGTTCTGATAAAAGAGCCCAGTGTGTTCTATAGTTGGCATTGTGTTCTTTATATGCCTTTTGTGAAGAGCTTTGAAGGATATTTATAAATTTATAGCTTGTAGTACCATTGTACTATATGTATGAAAGACAGTTAATAAATATTCAACTACTAGGTTATCCATACAATAGGTTACACTCTCCACCACTACACGAGAGATTGCTATTTATAGTTATCACCTACCTACGTAAAATGAATGTATGAATTTGGGGTGGCGTTTCTCATTAGACCAAATAGGAAAATATATTTCCAGTCTTCATTCCCCTGCTATTGCATGTTGGTATTTTTGTAAATATTGATATTGAAACACGGTGTCCATGTAGTAAGCACTGGTAGCTATTTGTAGTAATTACACATCTATTGTTATTGTCCAGCAGAGTTACAAATAGATTGGGTTGTTGTTGTGTTAGGTAGCGTAGGTGTTGGAGGAATTATTGCCTTAGCAGAAGGATTTTCACTAAGTTATTATCCAGAAGTCTAAATAGGAAGGAGCGTAATGGGACAGTTAGAGTAAGTAATTCGAAAGATGAGATTAGATAGGATCGACCAGAAACTATGAGGTGCTTATTTACACTGATGCGACTCTGAAAGCCAATACATGTAGACAAATACGAAATACAGGATAGGAAGTTCTTTAGGCACTTTCTTTGATTTCCAACAAGCCATAAGTGCGAATGTAAACACCAATAGCTACATACAACGCAGTGCCTGCTCCATCAGACCCCGTAGTTTTTGTCCTTTTTGCTTTAGTAACCTTTTTGAAACTTTTTCCTTTCTTCGCTCACCTTCTTTTTACGTGGGATGAATTTGATTCTTGCAAAGAACCTTCCTAGCTACGTTGTAAATACTGTAGGCATCTTTTATATAAAGAACCACAGCCACGTCGTAGTGTTCTTGGTGTATTCTGTTGGTTTTCCATGTACATTGCTAAGTAGAACTACAGGAATGTATGTATTCTATTTATTTAAAGTGTAGAGTAGAGTGTAGATTTTGTATATAAGTAGTTGAGTCGAGTGCAATTTCGTGATACGTACAAAGTGAACTAAAGAGACGACGATCCGAGAAAAATCTAGTGAGAAAGTGGACTCCCTACGGGGAGGATTTTCTCTCAGACTTTCTTTATGCCCTCAACTTGGGAAAAGTAACGGACGAGGCACCTAATACTTACATATTATACCTGTCTTCCTATCTCATACACTTTTTCTCTGTCTGTACATAACCTCGCTAAAGGTCCCCCTTTCTCCTCTAATATTATTATTTTCTCTCCTTCCTACACACATACTTGTCTACGGTTACTACGGCATTGATGCTCATTTATATAATTTCGAGAACTTGTAAGTTTATAGTTAGCTCCTACTTTTTGTTTCGTGGAAAATTCCAAATGTGCGAAATTGAGCTTTTCTATGCCAACCCTTTGTCTCATTCTTCCTACCATCCAAGCAAAACTTCAAATGTAAAGCTTCTATTTTCGTCCTATTTGCGCATTATTATTATATCCAGGAGAATAAAAAATTACTAAAGGACAAGCTACTTTACAGTAACTAAGATGCATCATGTCCTAATTCTAGCATAGTATTTTTTGTTTATGTACCTTCCTAGTAAACAACATGACAATCTTACCTACAAATCCTAGCATCATCAACAAATTTATATCATAAAATGAAAAGTTGTTACAAATATAATACTCACATGATGAACGGAAGTCATTAAAAAGATGTATACTTGAAAAGGTAAATAAATTAAACTATAATAGCATTAATGTCAAATAATAAAACTTCCGGAGTCTTATTTTACTAAAAATGCATATTCGGCCTCAATCTCTAATGTTTGTTGTTTTGGGTGGAATATTAAGTTATACAAATTCATATTTCATGCAATTATTATAATGAAATAAATAGTATTAAAACTAATATAAAAATATGGTGGAAATAAAACAGCAATATGTTGTGTACATATTGCGTGGCTCTATAAAAGATGTGCGTCACATCCAGATTCGTGTAACAGACAGACAGACAAAACATTGCCATAATGTGGTTTCGTATCGTATCTCCACCACCATCAACCACACAATAAATCAATAAAAACTAAATCATTGGAATCAAAATTATTATTTTCGAACAATAAGTTATCAAGCAATTGATAAATAGTAGAAATTCTAGATTCTCCATCAAGTAATATTGCAATAATTTTAATGCATATTGTTTTTACATGATAATCTTGCAATTGTATTCATTATGAAAGATATTATGCAAATATCCACTGTATACAAACCACATTAGGTACTCTACTTACCACTTACATTTTACATTAAGCCCTACACGATTCTATTAATACTACCGCAACTGCTGTTTAAAGACAAGGAAGATTTTCTGTTTAATCATTTAGCGACTTTAGCTTTAATACTCCATAATTCTACACTTTACACAAGTGAGACCATTTTATGATATTATGAAGAATATAGACAAAACTGTCTGCATGGCTATCGCAATTTAATCCATTCAGATTTAATAGCAAAGGAAAATGAGTGTATTGTGAATTGTAATGTATTAGTATCTATTATAGTTCGCTGTGTATGAGGCTTGGCTGCACAATTGGGATGATATGCCAACACATTTCACATTGATTGAATTGAATTGAGTGTAGATATGTAGAATGTATGAAATAAAATAAATCCTGTGCATATTTTGTATAGCAAGTACGATTTGGCTTTGAGAGATTGACATCTTCTTGTTTAAAAGAGCGTAAGGTATGTAAACATAAATAGATCTCTGTCTTTCTCTCTGATTGCGAGTTTTACGTTGCGTTTTGGTTGACGAACAAAGAAGGTGAGGGAGCCAAAGCTTTGGTTTGTGTGAGTATCTGTATAGAATGTGTTTGTATGGATGAAATATAATATATGCGTATGTTGGAGGTTGGTTTGCTCGGAATGATTGATCGATTTGTTAGCTTGGGTTGGTTGGTAGTGTAGATGGCATAAAGCGAAAGGGCAGGAGGACAGGGAGAATTCCCATTGCCACCACAATGCAATGCAATAATGCAATGAGAGGATTCTCCACTTCTCTGGCATTGCTATACAACAATTCAGCCTCTCTCGTGTAATCTGAATATACTGGAAATTCAGTCAGCTCGGAGAAAGTAATGAAATGTAAACAAATTGAGAAGATAGCTATGTGTGTGTTTGCATTGCAAAACTTGTGCCATAACAGTGGCTATGTTAATTTCATGGGGACGAGCAGCTAACCATAAGTAGCATCAGCTACTTTTACTTATACTACATTACAATTTACAATAACTTCTAGGCATTAGCTATGTGAATACACACATACATGCATAGGTAGGTATATATATATTTAAATATATCATGTAATGTACATAGCAATGTGTGATGATGATCCTGCATTGTAGTTTTCAGTTTTCAATGCATGCCCTTGTAGTTTTAGCTCCAGGTTTAACCAACTATTTACAAAAATATTATACTAAATGTAAGTCATACTAACGAAACAGACACACACAAAGTTTGTGAACAGTTTCGAATATATAAACCTACACTTTATTCTACATAGTACTTATTACCGTACAATACTTTTAATGAATTTTATGGAGAAGGGAACTCAAGGGAAAATTAACTTCCCGTAGCCCAAGGGGAATTTTGTGTTTATAACTGCTATAGGTGTAATGTGGATATAGACAATGAGACTTATTCAATTTAACTACGTGGATATCAGAGACCTGCTTGTGCAGATGGGTGATGAATTCAAATAGGTATTAACTACAAGAACAGAGAAAGCGGATAAAATAAAACGGATGTACCCTTTCTAACGAAGTAAAGACACAAGCATCCGTGAAGCAAAATTAATATTAAGCACTGCAACAACTCTCCAAAGTAAAATTTTCAACACACACAGCACATTTTACAGCAATACAATTTTCAGTTACAATCAACTTTTTTACACAGAATTGCCACTTGAAGAAAACTATTTTTTAAACATGAAATCTATTAAATTTTGAGATATGCATGCACAGATTATTACTTTTATTTCCGACCCAAACCAATTCCGAAAAAACATTGAAAAAATATTTCTACCTTGACAACCATTTAATTTAATTATTTCCTATTACTCCTACCGAAGAAATAAAAATCCTTCTCTTGATAAATAAAGTTGTACATTAATGTCACGAATTGTTAAATACACCTAATAACAATAACTTGATGTTAATTATGAAAAAATAGTTAGTGTGTTGACCTTTACTTTATATTGCACCCTGATTATAAGATTATAGTTATTGTTTATATTGGAGTCTAATCTATATTATTTTGGGCGAACCCAAAATATACACACTATAAAAATATACAAGGAACTTCATTAGATTGCATAATAATACAATAACGGAAGAAAAACAGAAAGGGAAATGACAGTCTACTTTTCTTGACGAGCATATTTATTGCACAGTGGAAAATTGGACCTCACCACGTACATTTCCGATTCCTCAGATGAAACAGACAGGAAAAGGAGTGTTAAGTATATTGGTTGTAGAATGTATACAAGACACACATAGTGAGAATGAAAGCGAGGCCTTACAAAACTGACTGGCTCACTTTCACACATGCGACAACCCAAATAAAGGTTGTAAAAACTGCACAGCTTGTAAAACGTATATTTTGTAGGTATTCGTTACACAGTGACAGAAAGAGAAAGGTGATGGTGATATTATATTTTGTACGTGTGGAAGAGCAACACATATATTCGGTGAATATGAATCACGAAGGAAGGTAAATCCAAGCGATTAGAATAGAAAATCCCTTTTGTGGAGATAATGGTAGTTGGATTGGTTGGGATGGCAAGTAATCGATTCATCTGTCCGTAAAGACAACGTACTACTCTTTGCCTTTACAATTACTCACGTATTGATGGCGGCTAATTAGATTAAAGAAGAACAAAGGAAATTGCCTTGCCATTTTCCCCACTCGCAGCACCCAACACGGAAATCCAAAACCTAGCTGCACAACTGGCTAGAAGATAATAGAGACGTCGACATTTTTCAATCCTAACCCACCACACTTTCTTTCTGACATCACTTTGTGGGCCTCAACCTCAAAATCTACAGTAAAATATTTAAAGCCCCAAAGTACAAAACCCCATATAGAACCACAGCCGCAACTAACAAAAATAAAACTTAAAATTCCTTATATGAATTACAATGCTGTAAGTTACTACATTTAAATTACATTCTATCAGAATACACAACTCACGAGTTTTATTTCACCGCGCGTTGTGTCAAAAATACAAAATATTTTGTAACAAGTTGCCGTTCTATTAAGTCTTGAATTCCATTGAACTACTGTCATAATATGCCCTAATTTCGACAGCAAATTGTGAAACTACAAACCAGGCCCTAATTTTTGATGGTCGACCTTAGGGTTGGGGTTGACATCTCTATCAGATATATGATTTTATTCCGTTACCGATACCAAAGGAAATCCGAATCTAGCCATGTATGCATTGTGTACAATTCCTCATAATATTATAGGTTTACGTAAAGTGCACCATACACAACATACCTAATACCTACACCTTTTCAAAGCAGTAGAAGTAGAAGAACCCATGACACGTGCAAAATTAACTATACAAATACTGAAGTAGAACTTAGCTTGGTAAGTAGATTAATTAATTGTATAGTGAGATTAACTATTCATCCTAGTGTAAACAGATATTAACCTACACTCGTACTTGATACAGTAGTATGAATTAAAATGCAAGACTAATTTAAGTCAACAATTTTAGCAAATTACAACCGCATTATTGGAAGTAGAATTTATTATTTTATTTAACCTTAAAATGAACCTAATTAATTGCTGGTTATATACCGTATGTGTATGTAAAGTGTGGTTTTCTCATCCACAATAGTAATAAAGTGCTTATATAATATGAAGCTACAAAACAATACGTTAATTTTTTTTAAACTAATACAATTTATTAAAATAATAATAATTTTTTCCCACTTGTATCCCCCAGTACCAATTATTATGAAAAACCAAAAAAATTGCAAAGGAAATTTTTTTGACTTAAATTGTCTCAAATTTGTATTACTACCCGTAATTATAGACTCATCTGTACTTTATTATTGAGATTATGCCTTCCCCAAGAAATTACTTCTTGGAAGACCTGTGCACCCCCAATGTATAAACCAGACTACGCGTCTGTATTATAGTGTCCTGCTGAGAATAAATAGTTTTCTGGAGCTGTTAAAGTCTTATTTTGGGAGATTTATTTCGTAGTCAATTTTTAGTGACTTAATTTTAATCCAATGACATGAAGAATTGGGATATTCATAATATATTTATTCGTATCCAAGTATTTTAGGCATCAATTTTTTTCTAAAAAGAATGGAAATGAATGAAGAATTTACAATATGTATACTATATCCGAATGACACATCATCCTGATGCTATTTGGTAAATGAGAGCACAGTAAAAATGTATTTTTCAACATTGTTTGTTTGGTTGGTTTCCACGTTAAGTTGTACTCATTTTCTCATGTTCTAATTTTCACCTCTTTCGCTCTCACTATCTATCTGTGTCTCTCTCGATTATCTTGATACGTTGAGACACATTCATCATACAAATTCACAAAAGAGACAATCAGAGCACTAGTAGGATATTATAGTCACTGGAGACTATGAACTAGACTAAATGACACAAAGACTTAACGTGTGTGTACAACAGAACTAACAACTAATTATTGTCTTCTCTTTCCTCTCCTTTCACTCAGCTCATATTATAAACTATCTTCTAACTAAATCACTAAATCCGTACTACATGGACGGCAATAAAAGCATCTGTGACCTCACATGCTCAAACAGCTGTGTGTCGTAATACAATCAGCGAACATTTGGTGTGAATATATAGTTCTTGCATTGCCCTCATCCCTTTCCAAAATGCCTATAGCACACAATGAGCAGAAAAACTCGTTAGCAACCAGAGTTCGCCTTCCCACTGGGAAGTGGGAAAATTGGACATGGGGAAAATGGGAAAAACGGGAAAAGTGGGAAAAAGTAGATACAATTAAATTGAGGGGTTATGAAACAGGCCAGGAAATTCACAGTGACTCCAAATATATACTTGTATAAGTTTTACAGGTTTTATGGTCAACGTACAATGTTTGGGGACTAAAATCTTTGTATATGTTGGGGAAGATCAACTTGCCGACTGACTTGATTGTAAAGCTTTGAACTGAACTGAACTGAAACGTTGATTAATACAAAGGTGCATTATGATTAAAGATACAATGGCTAACATTGACAAAGTAAAGTTAGTAAAGACAATTACATACTGATCATTCTCAATCTCACTGTCTTAGTTCTCAGAGCTATGCACGGGAAATTCATACTGTGGATCATTCTCCCGATCAATTTATGATTTATAAACTAGCTCTTCAACTGGATGATAATGATCAGAATATTTCCCAATGTTGAAAGGCAGTTTCAAATATGTGATAAGTTAGATCAATATAAAAGAAAAAGAAAGTAGCATAAGTCACATTACACAATAATAAACACTTAAGACTGTAGTATTCACATTGTATATAGTAATAAATGTGTTGTATAAGTAGTATATATTATGTATAATAACTTATCCCACTTTTCCCATTTTTCCCGGGTGCCTGGGAATATCTCATTTTTCCATGGAAAAATTCAACTCTGATACCATAAGATCTTCTTGTTCAACACGAATGAAAATTTACCCCTAGCTCTAAATTTAGTGAGCATCATCATGGCTTTGATGACGGCAGTCTTGGGTTAAATTAAGAGTCTGTCCCACCAAAATACAAAAGTAAACCTAAGGGATATCAGGTTCTGCAGAATTAATTATCAAACCCATATATGTAGCTTATCTAAGTAGCAATGTAGAAAATGAATTGAACATCTCTTACAATAATTTACAAGTAAATTATCTGGTAAATTTAAACATTGTAGTTTTTGTTAAATGTTCAAAAAAAAACTATTGGAACTACAAAAAAGTTCATGTATAAATTCAAAACATTTAAATGTATGCGATTATTCATATATTGAATCTGTTGCTAAGAGCATACAAGTTATACTATTATTTTCAGTCATTTGTTTTTTAGCTTTATGAGTGTATTTCTCTGAAAATGTATCTTCAAATTCTAAATTTATAAACTTGATTAACATTGTCACTATATTGACGTTGTAATTGCCTCCAACTTGAGGATATCATCAAATACTGAGTAAAATGAATAAATAATAAAATACAAAATCATTTCAATTTTAACGGAGGTGGTAATGATTCTACTTTTGTATGAATTTGATGCATATACTGTAGCGTTAATATAGTAGGTTTATTATTTAAAACGGTAATATTATGCTACTGAGGGTGAAGTGCATTTATTTGAATATTTGTATCCGTTGCTTTTTCGTGCACAATGTGTAGTGTTGCGCAGAGAAAGTTATTTTGTGTATGTGTGCCAATAGTTTCTTTAAATAGCATGGACGGTTTAAGTAGAAAGTGTTATAATTTATGTGTTGTAGTTGTTTTCGCAAGGCTAGAAGTTGTGTAGCTGTTTGATAGGAATAGTTTGAGTTTGATATTGGGTAAGTAGTGAGTGAGTGTGGAGCCGTAGCCGGGGAGCGTCTTTGTCTGCCTTCACATCATGTGTTTGTTGATGAGCTTTTGTGAAGTTTTCTTATCCTCTAATCTAATTAGTAGTGTCTATCATACTTTAGCATACACAGATTACATTATTCACAAGGACATGCAAGAAAAGAAGAATACTTGCAAGAAAATGTCTTAAACAAAAGATAACCGACATGCTACAAGAAAACTCAATGCACCTACACACTACACTACACACTTCTCACCTAATGCTATCTACCTTTCAACTGACACGTAATAATTAGTGTTCTCTCTCTCACTCTCATTTCTAGAGATGTCATGTACCTTAAACCCTTAGAAAAAAATGGATAGGAATTAGACCTTGGAACGGACTGGACATGTGACTGTGCCTACCTGAACCCGTAAATTACGAGTCCGAGCTTGAAGTTTTTAATATTTAAACGGACCGGATCGGAATCGGGTCGACATTAATGACAAAGGGCTCGAAACCAGAATTAAAATATTAAAAAAATAATTGTAGTTCTGTCTAATGATAATTATTTGCAAAGGTTTTTCTACTACCTATGTATACGTGTATGTGTAATAACAGTAGTTTGGACCGGAGCAGATATTAGTTTTCTATTTTAGTTCAGGTTCGGGCCGGGTTTAGATTCTTTTTTGAAAAAGCTGGTTCGTTCCCAGCTCTAATAGAAAGTGGCTAAAATTCTCATTTTGTATGCGAGTAATTGCAGGTTGTAGAATTGTGTAGGTATCTGTACAAGGTTGAGCGTGAAAAAAGTACCTTGTTTGATTGTGCTAACTTCTGCCTTTGCAGACTTGATTTATTCGTGTGAGATTAATTGTAGTAGTTTTGCAAGTAGCATCTAGAATTAAGCACGTAATTTTTATTTAGTGAATAAGTACGGTTAGTAACAATATATGATTTCTTACTTTTTGGCTTCCCCTTTGCGCCAGGAGATTAGATAGTTAAAATTATATTGGCCGTGTTAATTAGTCGGAAGGGTAAGATAAGGCATAGGAGGAAACTATAAGCCATTAACTATACCATACCTACCAACACGATTTATTTTGCAAGCAGAGTTGGTAGAGTACCACACTATAAGCACAACTTCTGGTTACCCGAAAGTTGGGCAAGAAGAACCAGAGCAAAACAAAGGTAAACTGTAGCAGCTACAGGGTTTGGTTTTAACTACAGTCTGTTAATTATTAGTGGATCAGAAACAAGTAAAATCTCAATAAATACGGATGCTTTGTTTGAGAACTAGAGTGCCATAATATGTAAAGTCGGTTTCGGTTTTGCCAACATTTTACAGTAAAGGTAATTGCGAAATATTGCCGGTTTTACATAACCAAAGTACCATTGGTATAACTAGAATACTTCTATTCTCATAATTTTTATTGAACAGGGAATTCAGACATTAAATATAAATAGTAATAATATAAAACTATGTAGATAATATATAAGTGATACCTACCAAAATTGGTACCAAAATGTTATTTTTGAACAAAGTGTGTTTTAACTCTATGGGATGCTATTTCTCAACCTATAATTAAGCAACTGATTTGCATGCAATTTTAATAAATCAACAACTAATGATCAAAATTAAAATAAACTATTAGTATTACAATTACATGTAATAAAGTAGACAACACACCGCATATAGCAGATTAATGGAGTATCATTTTTAATAAATTCACACCCCATATATATATATATATATAAGATTTTTTCCGATTCGGGGATATCCGATTGGTTGATATCCCCGAATCGGAGAAATCCACTCAAAATTATTCAAAAATCAGATTTGGTGATCGTGAGCTGTACTATATACTATGCTGTTGTGACCCGTGACTACCACGGATAACGTGTACCATGAAATATATTATGTAAGTATATTTTTCTGCATAACAGACAGACGGACAGACAAACATGATTGCCCTTCCTATAAAATAACCATCGCTAGGTACTTACGTAATGTTGCAGCGATTAACGGCCAAATGGCCTTAGTACCTGCTGCAAATAAAGAAAGATTGCCTTACATGCGATTTACAAGTTTTTGAGCTTCTTCTAAATTAGAATCTAGCTCTACTTTCTTATTTACCTTTTCCTGGATTTCTGAACATTGGTGAGCCAAATGAATCACAGTTAAATAAAATAGAAGCAATTCCTCTCATTTGATTCATGGCGGAGGAAAGTTTATTTAGGTAAGTTTATATTCATGACTAGGCTGAACAGAGAAATGTATTCAGAAGATTACACATATAGTCAGAAAACTACCTAGGATACTTTTGCAACTTCGGCTTTGGCTTTTGTGGAAAGTATTTCAAAGAGAATTTGCAGAGATGATTTAAGTTCACTTATGGACTCACAATAAGCTTTGCAAGGCTAATTCAACTTCTTCACTCTCCTCTGTGTATTTCTTCTTTAAGTGCAACATTTGTTTCCAAACAATTAAATACTCAATTCCTTGCAATTGCCTTTTCTTCATACTATTTTATACTCCCTTCTTTACTTCAAATGATGTGGAATAAAACATTTCCAACATTGTTAATATGAAATACAAATAAAATTATAAAATTCATTTATTACAAACCAAATTATAAAACTCTTTTAATTTCAAAAAAATGAAATGATTGTATCACAATTCGCATAAATGATATAACAGTAGGGCGAAACAATTATCAATCTATTTTTTGAAAACCGGAATACTGTAAGAAATTTACTAATGTATACTGATTACGCCTTGTTAATATGACGGACATTATAAGTTTACAATGAACACATATTAACTACTTACACTGTTCAAAATTGTGGAAAAAGACATGAAATTCATTTCCAACATTTGCCGAATTGTTTATACATCTTCACAATTATTTGTATTTCAATTTTAAAAATTGATGCCTTTAATATTGCCAAATAAAATAAGGGAATTGGTATTTTATCAATTATACTGATATTTAATACTATTTTACCTCATATAAATATATACACGATTATAAGTGAAGTATACAATTACAATCGCCTCGAGTCAATATTGTCATTTCTAGAGTAAAATGAATATAAGAAAAATTGAACAATTTTATTTACAGATTCAATCATTGGGTTCTACACTTCTACAACAAAGAAGCTGTGAATGTTAAAGTACATTGTTTTTCAGTTTTTCCCATATCTGTAACTAATTAAATTAATGTGTATTTTGCACGTATTAGTTTTTTGGCGATAATAGATACCTGATTCATATACCGAATTCTACACCCAATATCCTCATTTCAGATTTTAAAATCTTGAAATCGACCGTCCGCGTAGCCTCATAAAAGTGTGAATCATTTGGAATCGAATTTCATCCCACGTTATTTGAAGGTTAGATCTCCTTTCACTTCAATTATTGTACGTTTTTTCCTATCTCCCTTCTGATTTTTCAAAAATTAATTATCTTTAAGCTAATTATGAGAAACAGCATGAATTGTTAATTTCGTGGTACCTATTAATATGGAATTTTGATTCTCCTTAGTACCCACTCTACCCACTGATACATATAAGGAAGTTTGACAACTTCATCGCTCATACCGTTTTATTAGTATCTCATGATCATATACCTACTTGAACGTAGAGACGAATCGAATTAAAAATTATCGGTAGCATGAGAAGTGTAATAATAAACTTTCCAAAGTTTATTGCCTTCAAAAGGTACTGTGCATTTATATAAACTTACCTATAATTGTATCATTGCTAGAATCTGAACATGTAGCATGTACACGTTATCTAAAAATCGTGTACGATGCCACATTAACTTTTACGACGTGTAGGTGGTTATGAGTATCAAATTGCATTCTAGGTTGGTATGTCACAACTGAACGTGTATAAAATATATGCAAAACTTGTGAGAAATGTTGCAGTAGGAATTGTATTGCATAGCTAGTGTGAGGGGAGCAGATGAAATTTGCAGTAAGTGGGTTTTGTGTGGAAATGGAGGATATGGAAAAGATAAAAAGGAGGTGGAAGTGCGAAGGACAAAGAAAAGTCTCTGAGGAGTGTAGAAGTGAGTGAGGACGAGCCGAGAGGCGAATTGTTTGAAGAAGTGATCTTTTGAGAAGAGAGCACGTTTTTCCCTCGTTATTTCCTCATCTCGTCGATCACATCATTTCACATGACTCAGCTACGTGGAGGTACGAACCGCCCGCCACACTCACTTGACTTTTGTACAACTATATACAACATTATGTTATTTTATATTGTATGCCAAACTAACTCCCGCTTTTTATTATGCAATCCACTTGTTCTTCTTTCTCAACTTTCTCTTTCTCAACCCAAACTCACACAATCACACAACTTTCTTCATTCTTTCTCCGCCAAATAAAAACCAACCTCAAAGCACGACATGAGCCACCAAACAACAATTCTGCTTTAAATTAACTTCTACTTCTATTCTGTCTAGTATATTTTTTTCCTACTATAATTATTAGTATAATCATAAATTTTAAGTATTAGTCTAGTTTTTGTGTAAATAGTTATTTAACCTTTTTAATTTTACAGTGCGGAGACAGATAGATGGAGGAGTTCGGATGTTTTTCCCGAATGAATCAACTGTCAAAATCAATTTTTAGTGGGAAGTTCAATTAACCAGTAAGAAAATAACGTTCACAATTAACACAACAAACAATGAACCATCAGTATCTGCATAAATAGCGGGAAGCTTTAGACACTCTTTGCAAATTGTTGTTTCCGAATGCAAGAAGATGTACAGGAAACAGCTTTTATATCTTGACTCCAATTTGGAAGATATCGTAGATCGAATGTGTGTTAACCTTTTTTTGAAAATGTTTATACGTACTTAATTTGAGTAGTGTAGTGTATACGGTTGAAATGGAAGAAAACCAAATCCTCAAATCTAAAACAACTTAGTACAAGAACATGGAAATATTACAGGAAAAAATGTTGATAGATGTATAATGTGTGATTGATTTATTGTTGATAAATGTAATCAGAAGAACGATTCTGTTACGAAGTTACGATTGGCGTTTCCTGTACGTTTCTTATTGGGTAAAAGTAGCCAAGCGTGTTTTTGTGTGATTTTGAAGATGATGATTGGTTTATGTCGTGAATGTGTTGGAAGTAGTTGTTGATGTTTCTTTTATCCGTGGACACACAGGTCTTGACTTGATTTCTGTCAGAAGTTGAATGGGAATTGTTTGGACAAAGCATTCACTCCATTCCTCCTGTGCACACAGGAAAAGTCAACTGGACAAATGCGATCGGAGAAAGCGGAGTGTTGTGTGGATCCGCGTGTAGTATGTTGTGTGTCTGTACTTTCCCCGTGCGCTAAACCTCCAATCCAACTACACGCGTCCGAGTTGAAGAAGAAGAAAAAGAGATTTTACACGCAACAAACCAACACTGATTCTCTCCGGTGTGGTGTGTACTAATAGCAATGTCTTGTATCTCCCTAGTATTGTACTTTATGTATCCCAGTATATTTTCCTTAAATAACCCGGGAGAAAAGAGTATGGATGTTCTGTTGAATGGAGAAAGGAAAGAAAGAGCCTGTTCTGCAAACGGGAGAGTTTATCGGAGCAAGTTAGTTGTAGGAAACAAGACGGGTCAGACGACCAACGAGAGATGACAATCAAGTTGAAAAGTTTGGATGCGAGGGAGGATGAGTAAGAAAAGTGCGGCCAGAAGTTGTGAGGAGTGTGAACTGACTGGTGCGGGACGCCAAAAGCAGGATTTTGCTTCTTTTCTGAATATGAGTCGGAGTTCCAAGTTAAGAACAGAACACACACCACGCACATAGACACACAGACACACAGAAGAGGCCGAGCAAGAAGAAGATGAAGAAAGACACGAAGGCATCCACACAAATAAACGTGAAAGGATAACAAGAATAGGAAGACAAGCTGAAACTACTGAAAGGAACGAACCGAAGGTTTCCCTTCTTGATTTGCCTTTGCCTTTTCCTTGGACTGGCAGCTAGTCACACATCACACATAAGAAACCGGAAAGTCAAAGTGGAGGAAGGGAAATGAAAAGGGTGGCTGGCTTAATACCTGTCTTGTACAATTACCACAACACTGTACAACGTGGTGGTCCGTTTGATGTTGCTCTTGTTATGATTGTCGCTCTTCCCTTCCGCCTTCCTCGACTTTCTCTCTTTTCCAATTTCACCTCCACCTACTACATTCGATTAAACACCCGATTTACGTTGCACAACTATGTGCGAGCTATTATTATTACTCGTGTGTTTTATTAGTGTGTACTTTATGTGTGTTGAGGAGGACGATGAAAGATAGGACTGACGACAGTTGTGCAGCTTGTTTCATGATATGATCGTCCTTTTAGCATAGTGGTGGAAAAGAACCTAGAAATTCGAACTTACTTAGTGGCAAGCTTAAGCGAACAAATTCTTTCACCGTTTGCTTTGGCTTTCGGCTGCAACGCTTGCGTGTGTGACTTGAACTGCTCCGACTGCCACTCACAAACAAACAGCAAGCACAAATGTTCCTCCGCTCCCGTCGCCAAAATACTCTCACATTCTCTAGTCACTCAAACGCGTATGTACAGATACTATGTACATATCCCAACTATTCTGACTTGGTCTTAAACCCAATTCTTTTCCTCTCCTTCATTCCATCATCACAATACAATGGTACAAAACAAAAACGAACTCATGCTACCTATAATGTTCCTTTCAAATCATTATGTTCGTGCGAGTCTACCTATATCGTCTTGTCATGCTCCAGATTTGTCAATAGAACAATGTGTCACGAAATATTCCTTTTCTCCAAACACACCAATATCTTAGTTATGAGAAAATAATTGCGTCTAATGAATGTCAGACGTTTTTCATTCGTAGTGTTAAAAGTTTGGAGTAAAGGTGTTCATTCGACAAAGGCAAATGACAAAAAGAATTTTTGACAAGTAAATACCAATCCTTGTTGGTCTATCAAGGTGTATGTTTTATATGTATAAATATGTTTTAATATACCTAGCTTCTATAACTTTATACAACGCATACCAATTTTTAATATCATATTGTAATTCAAAATTTAAA
The DNA here is from genome assembly GCA_034694085.1 of Pogonognathellus longicornis. Lineage (NCBI taxonomy): Eukaryota > Metazoa > Arthropoda > Collembola > Entomobryomorpha > Tomoceridae > Pogonognathellus > Pogonognathellus longicornis. Next base: position 37,290 of record JAQFYB010000411.1, read on the forward strand.
ACTATTTCAATTGCTATTTCTTCTCTTAAGTAACCTAGGAGTTAATTGAGTCTCAGTTAGCTGAAATTGTAAAAAATGTATCTAAATTAAAATTTTCATTTAGTGAGCTGAATGCGTTGAACGCAGTTATATGTAGACTATTTTGTTATATATAACAAAATAACATATATACATAAAACATTATGCAGATTTAAGAAGTCTTGTCGTTTCGCTGTTGGAATTATTATGTTAGGAAAATGAACATGATTAAGTATGTGATTTTCAAAGTGTGGGCTTTATTGGTATTGCGGGTGAGGTGTAATAAATTGGGCGAAGAAAACTAAATGCAAGTGATTGGTTGAAACAATTATATATAGGTGTAATTATATAAATGCATTATTAGTCACTTAAACGATTTATTCACTATATGCCGTGTGCTTTGGAGTGTGGAATGGGTCGGGTGCTGAGAAATCCGTAGTTAATTTGAAGCGATAGCAAATTTCAGTTAGTCATTAGCATTTGATGGATAGTTTTTAGGGATTGTGTGTGAGCGGGTAATATAAGACGTATATGTGAATAGCTGCTAACTAGTGCAAGGTAGGTAACTACATAAAGACATATGTCGTGACTGGCATACAAGACTTAATATGTAGATGCGTAGCTACAGACTGTAGTTACTCAGGCACTCTTTACACGTTTGTTTGAGAAAGACGATCCATTAACTGTACGTAAGACTATCCTTTACACTTTACACGAATAAACAGTTTCTTCGTTTTGGCGGAGATATTTTAGTCTTTTCCAGTTTTGTTATGCCGTTTCTCTAAGTCCGTTGGCCGTTGAAACAGAGAAAGGAGAAAAATAGGAATGAGACTGAAAACACTCCGTGTGATCTATTACCTGAATTCTCTGTGACAGTCAATTATTCCCTGGAAACGGAGCATTTCATGTACGAAACGTATGAGTGTCTGGGGAACTGCGGCCTTTCTGCTAACAACTCGCATTAGCTATGGACTTTTACTATCTTCCCTCCTCTTTTCTGTCCCAGTCTCATAGCTCTTAACTATTCCAAAAGAAAGAAGAAAACTCTTTTCCAAAACACGCTAACACACACACAGCCTTCATCCACAGAAAGAAACACTTTCTGCACACAGTCTCCACCAAAAATTCTATTTTTTATATTTCCCTGCAAAAAATTCGGGAAGGGGAGATATTGGGATGGAGTATTGAAAATTTTTATATGAGTGGTGCTAGTAGGTATACCTCTAATTCTTTTTTTTCTCGTAGCGAGTACATATACAAGAAGTAGGCTCATTTCTAATAATATACGCGAAATGCGAATTTCACAAAATTATTGTGTGTGTAGAAACAGAGCCAAGAGCTTAGTCAAAAATAGTTTACCTTTGCTGAGTTCTCGTAAATAATCACATTTACATTTCACAAACTCCCGTTTCTCTACAACTTTCTCTTTCTTTATTCGCAATCTCTTCCTTGAAAGTATTTTACGTTGACACGGGGGCAAAGGTCCTACGATTTGCGTTCTCAGCTGCAACATAACTTTTGTTATTTGCTCGTTTACTATACGTTTAATAATAATGCGTTCACTTATTTCCATTTTCAAACCTACTCAGGTCATTTTAATGATGTTAACCCTCTGTGTTCGAAATACGTAGTTGACGTAGTATTTGTGAAAGAACGGGATAACATCTTGAGTTACGACTCAGCTACGCTTTCTCTCATCCCGCTCACTAACAATAAAATTAAAAATAAATCTTTTCATTTTTTCATATATTTTACAGTATTCGCCTCAAGTCCAAGTACCTACCACCATTACATTTATTTGTCATGCAAATTAATGCTCCAAGCATGAATCAAACTAAATTGAGCATGATATTTACGAGTGTATGACGTTTATGAGTAATATAATAATTAATGTTTTCAAATAGGGACGACAATTTGTTGAAAAGAACTGGGATAGGGTCTAAAACTAATAACTTACTCTATAACCCTGCAGTAGTTCCAGGATTAATGCAATTCTTAAATTGCATTCTTAACGTCATCGTTAAAATTGATATTTGAAATTCCTATTCGTTTTTCTTAGGTACATTTATGATGTAATATTTTATATTACAACCAATTTTATTAAACATTACTTGCGCGAATTTCATTGTGGTCTGAGTATTTTGGACTTTGAATGATTTTATTACCATAGTATATTATTTCTTATCATCTTTCAGTAATTTTAAATGTATATTTATTCATACTACCTCAGTAGGATTTGTTTGTTCAGTAGTTTAAAATTTGACGGATCATTGATAAAATAAATTGTGTATATCACGTTAATTAAGGTTGCAGTAAAACGTATTACAACTTTATCTCTTAAAGCTACGGGAAACTTCTGTTTTCATTTTTAAACAGACAATGTCTAAGATGAATTCATTACTAACAAAGGTCTTTTGATATCCTTCCTTATATAAAATTTAATTAAATTTCAACCTTAGATTTGATATTACCTACTACCAACTACATATATATGACTTTTTGGTATAGCCTAGCTAAACGCGAACTATTTCCTGGAAACGCTCATGTTCTTGTCAACGTGCTTTGCGATATTCATATCTTCTTTACAATAAATTACATAATCACGATAAACGACATTGACATTTACTATAAATCTGTCAATAATGAACGGATTAATGCTAATATATCAACCAAACAAAACTGCTTTGCTTTATGTCACCTTTTTACTGCAAGCTACGTACAACGGAAAAATGGATGAATGAATGACACGACAGATGTATTTAGTTGAGGCATGGCCGAGTATTGCTATCCCGGATGTAAAGCCAGGGGAAATGGAAGACTATATGGTTTTCACATCATAATATTATGGAGTGTGATAAAATATTTTGACTATTAAAGCATTTTGGGTTATTATTTATGCTCTGTGTTCTGTAACAATCAGTCAGCATCACTTTGTTTGGGTAAATGAGTGTTGCTGGCTGTATACTTCTCGAATGGAGTTATTGGGTTAGCATTTGGCAGTCTTTCGGTTGGAAAAGACACGACAGTCTGTCAGACGAAGATAAAGCTCGTTATTTCTAGTCCGATTTGTGTTTATGTACGGAGAGAGGAAATGAAATGGGGGCTTGGCCGTTTTGTGGGGCCACTTGAGCACATCATGAAGAGTTTAATGGATTACAGATTGCATGTAAAATACAGTGAAACAACCAACAAAAGAAGAATTGACATCACAACAGAGCTGTGTGTATGTGTGCAGCTTTAAATCTCCAATCTACACACACATACACATACAACACACAACATAAGGCACACAAAACAGAACCAGAGAGCAAAGTGTGGCACAATGAGAAAGCCATCCATCCGCATCACATATACAGCACGACTAGCTTTTTACTTTGGCAAAAGAGAGACGAGAAACCATCGAGAAACGCACTAAACACTACGCTGCAGTCTCCACAACACTAAAGTAGCATTTGCCGCTCGGCAATAAATGGAAAGTATCTAATCTGCTATTACATACAACAGATATGATACGACGAGTACTATGACCTGAAACACCATTTCCCTCAATATCACTCTACATTCATAATACACACAAACACACTCTTATTCTACTACATACATACATTTATATACCTATGTAACTTTCACAGATACAGAATCCATAATACGGCTAAAGAGTAATGTTATGTAATACAAACGAGAAAGAGAGAAAGAGCTGGAAGAAGAATTGCCATTATTGTCATATTGGCATTGCCAGTTGTTGTTGGCTACATTCTGTATAGTGGTATATAGGTAATACATGTAGGATGTTATGTTGGTACCGTATTTACTCTAATTTTAGCCCGGGCTATAATTATACTAAATGGGCTTCAGGGGCTAAAAATAAGGGGGGGGGGCTACCATTAGAGGAGGTTATTATTTATGAAATGACAAAATTTGCTTTTCAATTTGAATTTCGCGGGTTTAAATTCTCGTTTTATCCACTTTAGCAGCCTATAATTAGTTAACTGAGACAATTCATTGTGGGGGAGGTGCTGCCATTAGAGGGGGGATATAATTATGCAAAATGGATTTCAGGGGAGCTATAAATAGAGGGGGCTACCATTAGAAGGGGAGGCTAAAATTAGAGGAAATACGGTATGTAGTTGTTTGTAGATGAACGAGTATTTTATAGGAGCTACAGAAGAGTCTCTATGGTGGAATTGTGTGGAGTCCATATGTTTCCTGTTTCATTGGTGTACACGTGTGTTGTATTGTTTTTTTGATATTAGGAGATGGTTAACAGAGTGAGTACTAGTAGACAGCTGTAGTCAGTGACTACTAGTAGCAATGCTACGGTGTGCTTCTTTTTGGTCCATCGACTACGTAATTCTGAGCTAAGAGCACAATACACAATGCAAAACACTAATTGTATGATATTTCCATAGTTGTAAAAAGCATTCACTCTGTGCAAACAAGAAACTAAAACAAACGTCTTAAAGGGGCAATAAATGTAGCCTGCAAGAGGAGAGCAGATTTTCCCTTCAGCTTTGTCGTCTCTTTTAACTCTTCCTGTTTCCAGCAGCCAGCCGATTTTTAGCGGCAGTACAGACACACAGAGCGGAGTAATACTTTCATTGTGTAGAAGGAGAACACACCTACAGAGCTTCACTCTCAGTCTAAGTGAAATACAACTATGTATATATTTAAAAGGACATACACAAAGCATAATATCCTTTTTGTACCACTCCTAAATTGCAAATTGCTATCAATGGAATGGTGTATGGTATTGGCTATACAGAGCTGCCACGTAAATGTTTAGCAAGTATAAAGCGAGCTTTACGTTGAACATTGCTTAGGAGTAGCGTCTATGTATTCCATTACTTTTTTATTTTTTTGTCTTAGCTTCGTGTATATACAACATAGTGTTTTGAATGTAGTATTGCCAAAATCTCGTGTGTCAAGATATAACATGGACTAAGTATCATTGGAACGAAAGGAGAAAAGACACCTTGAATTGTGTCTGCAGACATTAATGTTTAAAACTGGGCATTACCGGTTCCAGGCACAAATTCATGGGCGAATCACTACTTTGGTGCTATTTATTATGTATCTTTATGGACTATCTAATGGTTGACGTGCATATACCAATATACCTATTCCAATAAATGCACTAATATAAATTCAAAAATTTAAGCATCCTTTGCAGATAAAATACAATGGTTGTTTAAATTTCAAAGTTTTTGTGCGTTAGGCGAGTTTTTCATACATAAATACGGAAACTGAAACATGAATCTTTAAAGCTTTGGTTTTTTCATGACTTAAATCATTGAAAGCTCAGTTTAGCTATTTGAATATATTTTTTAAAGGAGTTTGAAACTGTGAAAAGTGGAGGATGGTAATGGATGGTCGATTTGGATACGTAGGAAATTAAACAAATGAAATGCCAAATGTAAATGAGAAAATCAAATTGACGGGCAGACTAAATCCAGGATAGCTTTAATTTTGATGTTTCTTTATGTGTAGGAAAAAGCTACTAGTCTTTTCTTTACAATTCTTTTCGATGTAAGACTTGATTGGGTCCGCTTTCCAACAATGTCCAAGGTAGACGTTGTCTAACTGTAACAATGGATATACTGTGTGTAATTTATTTGGAGATATTTTTGAATGAAACCCATGGTAGATCATAAGGAATACTAATTAAGGATTTCTTGAATTTGGGGAGACGTGATACATGACACAAAGCTTTCACAATTACAATGTAATTGAGATGGCATTTTCGATCAGGACGACAGACACGCCACAAATGTCTACAACACAATCAGCGAAATATTCCCATGGACTCATGTCGATTACATAATACGATTATTGGAGTCGGAAGTATATTATGTTGCTCTGAAAGAAAGGGAATTGTGTAAGAATAAAGAGATTGAAAGGCTTTTCCAATTTTCCTTCTCTGATTATTCCATAGCTCTATAAATCCCAATGAATAAATTAGTTGACCTGGCCAACTCCATTTCTGCTTTATCCCAACTTTTTACTTTGTCCCGTCCCACTAGACCACTTGCTAGTGGGACGGGACTATCACATTGTTTTTTTGCACTATCCCCGTTTTCGTAAAATATTGTCTTTAAAAACTGTTTTGTTAGGAATTTTGCAAATGTACTCTGTATATGTGTCCTACTACATATATGTATTCATAGCACATCTGTTTTTTGAGTTTACTTTTCGCTTGTGTCATTTTGGTGCATCTTGTGTACAAAAAATCTGTCCATTTTGTGCTTATACTAATAAGAGCCATGAACGTTGAGCAGAACGTAAGAATAACTGAAGACAAGAATGTTACGGACATTAGCTCAATATTGGTATAGACAGGCTTGTGTACATTCACATGTTCACTTCACAAACACAAGACTGCATGGCTTAAACCTACTGCTACTAACACTACAGTATAGGTACTCCAGAATAATACGTAACTGCATACGTGAACAATATGATATTTATATATTACATTTACTGTAATATATGTATAGGAGTTTTTGGTGATGTGGAGAGAAAGTTGAGTCGTATGATGGTGTGGGCAATAGGAAGGAGTAGGATTTCAATGCAGTACAATACATTGCAGAGGTACTGTAGAATGGGAATGTGAGTGAGACTGTGGACAAAGACAATAATGCAATGCATCATGGTGGCTTTATGTCCATCCATCAAGGATCCTGTTCACGAAAAAAGGCAAGTTCACTATATATTTTATGTTGTGTATGGGGAGGCAAATCACACAACAAGAGAAAACGGTTAAAGGAAAAGTCGCTCATGGTATATGGTTGAAAAGGAGAAACGGAATCATTTTCTCAGTAGCTCTCTCCTGCATCTATTTATATGCATGGAAGCCTGTAATACCTGAACTGCAAGTCAAGACAAATACAGCTTGTAAGGCACACAAGGGAAGACAACCAGCAAAGTCGTTACGTGACGTAATGTGAGAGTAAAGTTGAAAATGGAGGTTGAAAGTAATCTTACTATGTCGAGTCTCATTCCATCGTCCACCAGTATATACCTCCAACACTATCACCCCTTTCTCTTACTATGCCTACCAGTCACAGTGACAACAGTCATACAATTTGCAATTTGAAACCACACAGAAAGCTGCAGAGAAAAGCTCAGACATAAAGCAGAAAAAAGGCATAACAATAGTACTGGACATTGACATAACATACTTACTAGTAGTCAGTAGTCTACTGATACACAATAGCCTATTGCTCACAGTACTCGTTGTAAATAATATGCAAATACACTCAAATACCTAAATACTAATTAATTATTTTCAGACATTTTTAATGAATCGACAAAATAAATCAATGGAGAGATTTGTTGCTATAAGGATTACATTGTATCATGCAATCCTAACATTTGTACTTAGTACTTGAAAAACATTTTTTCGAAAAATCTTTATTGTTTGTTTTTCGTCGCTGTAATTAAATATTTGTTCGCTTGTGTATAATATAAGGGATCTCATTTATTAACCTGGCAAGCACATGATATAATAAAATTGTTTGTAGTGTGGGAATGAAGATAAGATATGATATTAAATTACTGTACAAATTTAATAAGAAGTGGAAGTTGTGGGAAGATATGAATATTAATGGGTTTGTTGTTATTACATATTATAATGAGAGTATAGTGTTTCAAATTGTAATTAGCAGTTGCCATTATTTATATGTGTGGTACAAGCTTAAGTACTTACAGTGGATGGATATTTGTATTTGTGAAACAAGAGAAGACCGAGTTTGAGAGCAGAATGGAATCAACAATAGAAACTGTGATGCAACTAAAGCACTACGTGTTCCCAACTCATAAATTATTTCTCTTTGCAATACAAGTACACAGGCACTGCCCAATTTCAGAGGTCTGCATGAATTCCCAGACAAACCAAACGCTCACGGACTTTCACGAGATAGTAGAAATTCCTACTTACTGACTGACTACTAGTACAAATAAAATATAAAGGTAGACATAGACTTGAAAGCCGAAAGGATGCAACCTTATACGAATACGTCCGTTGTAGACAATTACTGACATTTAGAAACTAAGTAACAATGAAACAAGTTCATGTTCCTTTTACTTCGTCCGAGCACCACTCCTCACAATCAGTTCTCATGGCCAGTCTCACTTAAACGCAATTCTATCAATATACCCTCCTTCTTTCTGGCAACCTACGCGCATTTCAAACACCAGCACAATCCTTTTCTTAAGAAATTTATATAGTCACATGCCAAAAGTCACATATATGTAATAATGCTTATATTCAAGGCATTCCAGAATTTGGGGGGGGGGGCGCCAAGTTAAAAATGTTATTTTAAATGATAATTTTCTTGCGAAGCGCAAAATTTTTTAGCTAAATTGAGCAAAAATCAACCTAAAAAGTATAAAATTCGAGAATAGCGCGTAAACTTTCGCGATCTAAGGCACTTTCGTGCCCTATAACCTCTTTTTTTAGATTTAGGGGGAATGGGAGCACGTGCCCTGATGCCCTACCGCTAGATACAGCCATGCTTATATTATGATCAATAAACTCCGGCTATATATAGCGGACAATGTACAGTAGCTCATAGGCGTGGCCTCGCGCATAGCGCGATAAATTTCTCGATTTTTTGGATTTAAAGGGCAAAAAACGTATTTTTTTCGGATTTCCGGGGGCGTCAATTGGTCCCTTTCTCCCTCTGGCTACGCCAGTGCTTTAGCTACCTGTGTGTACTACTTTTATTTATTTAGATATCATAAAAATTACTAAGGTTACGCAACGATCTTCAATTCATCTACAAAAAGGTACATGCTAAATTTGAGTTATTTAGTAGATACGTAATGTAAAAAGTTGAATTATTTAGCATAAATATTAAGGCAGTATGCGTTTGATAGCAGATAGTTATGAAAAACCGATTAGTTGAGTGCCTATATCGCTTTTATTCATAAGCGGTAGAGGTGGGAGCGGTCACTCTTTTTTCAACCCGCAACTAACTCGCCCCGCAACCGCAGCCAATCCCCAAAGTTCAACCCGCACCGCCCTGCACACAAAAATTTGAAACCCGCACCGCCCCGTATACAAAAATGTTGTTGTACTTCATGATACTTATTGCTGGGAAGCAAAATTATTATGATTTTATATACTACAGTGCGCATATTCCATTAAGGGAATTGTTCTATACACTATTTCTCCAAAAAAAAAATTATATATAATTATTTATTCCATTATTGCAACCTTATCTAATTTCAACCCGCAACCCGGTTGAAATCTGAATGTGAAAATGTTGTGCCCGCATCCGCCCCGCAGGTGAAAATTTTGTGCCCGCATTAGCCCGTGTTTTCTTACGAAAATTTAAGTCCGTCCCCGCAATTTGAAGGGCGGTTACGTGTTCCCCGCACCGCATCCGCCCCGCTCCCGCCTCTAATAAGCGGCATATATAATGTATTATGCAAATTCGTATTATGTAGGAAACTTCGTCCTCATTCTTAAAATAAAAACTGTTTTCCCCTAAAATTTGTTAGGTTGTGTTCTTTGAAGGTAAAGAAATGTAAATACTTCCGTCTGTCGTTTTATGTTTTTGTTGTACAATTTCATACTTTGCCCACAAGCATGGTATACATTTCATTAGATAGATGGTTCATATCCGGGGCGTATCGGTTTTTGGAATGTAAGCGCTATTATATTTACGTACAAATGGAAGCACTACAAGAACTTATGTTTTGAAAAATATTTATAAATGTTCTCCATCCGCCATATATCAAGCTAAATGGCTCCCAGTCATTTGGGTTTGGCTTATTGAATGCACAAATAGCTCTCATCAATTTCAAGCAGATCAAGTGGAATGTGGCCAGAAAAGCGGATGGAAAATTCTGAGATAGTACATAGCATTTAGAATTCCTACAACTCAAATTAGTTGTTTGTAGCTTTAACATCAGAATATGGTTAAATTTGCATTGCGTAATGTTACAGTATGTGGTATATATGAATCTAAGTTTATTGTGTAACATTTGTATATGGGTTTTTCGATTATAGTGATTTTAATAGTTGCAATAATAGTATACTCCTTCCTACGTGGTTGTTGTTTCTGCACAAGAAGGAGGGGATTAAAGACTCCGAACGAAATACCTTGTCTTTGGTTGAGAAAAATAGGAGGATAGAGAAATGGGGAGCGAATACCACGAATCCTTCATCGAATAGGTAATAAAATAAATCTGTGTAAAAACATCGTATATTTCATTCGTATATAGGTAGTTTGTTGCTCAACATCCGTGGCATGACATCCACGGCATGTTGCAGGCAAAAGATAAAGCATGGAAACTTAAGAAATGCAAAGTGCTAGTTCATGAATAATAAAACATTATTTGGAGTGTGGTAAACTTAGCCTTTTCATATCAAACATGTACATTTATTACATTCTATGTAATGCAGAGTTGTTGTTATATTTTAGGCAAAACTGATTTACATAAAATAAACCACCGGAACTCCCTGAAAGCGTTTTCGGAAGAAATTCAATGCTGTGTAAATTATGCAAACTTCAGAATATTCAAAAATGGCAAATTATATAGCACTATATTTAATTTAAATTATTCTACGTAGAGTACATAAATAATTATTCCACATTGTTTCCGCAATACAATTTTAATTATTATCCTTGTGAGATTTTATCACCAAAGGTATGCTCGTCAATCTTAGTTCCAGTGTAATTGTTATTAGTACATAATATACCTGGTTAGAAAGTGTGTAGCCTTAAATGATTTCACTGGGCTTCGACCCCCTTTCCGAAAACGTGGTTGTTTACTGACAAAGGCCGATAATTTTCCCATTTTCCCCCTGAGCCCTCTATAACTGCTTAAAACACGTACCCATTTCAGAATTCCTACATGGATAGTAAGTAATGATATCTTTGTTTTTGGGAATTGTTTTTCAACAGTGTCATGCTTTCGTAGTAAATGCAGAAATGATTTTTAATTAAATGGCGCTTATAGTTGTGTTATTGTGGGAGTAGAAACTATTTGCCCACTTTTGCTACAACTTCAACCGATACTTCTGCCAAATCCGCATCCGCACATTGGAATATATTTTTTGGCATTGTTTGCTTAGAATCCTCACGCAATTGGATGATAGTTGAAAGGAAAATCCGTTGAGTGAAGCTGAGTATAAACCAACCCAATATGTAGTTAGCAAGGAGCGTGGTAAAACGAATAAAAAATTTGTTTGTGAGGCACGTAAAACGCAAAATGAAATAGACTGGCAAGTTTAGAAAGCAATACCGAACATTTCCAGTTTTACAGACAATTCTCTAAAAGAAATACAAAGACGCATTGAGCTGTATTTACGTGCAAATGCTGAGCAACAGACCACGTAGGTAATATCCTCACAAAGACTATCCATACAAAGAAGCACAGACAGAGATGAAGCCACTCAAACAGTATCATAACAAATATTCGTACTAGTATAAAATATCCTTTTGAAGGGATATAATAATAATATTATTTACACAGGCATAATGTGAGTCTCTTTTATTTACGTAGTAGAGAAGTATTTTCAATAGTTACAAGCATTCGTTTTAACAGATTTTCCCTTTGCGTCTCTTTTCAAAAACATTCACACACTTTTGGTTCTTTTGAGAAATTCCAAAGTACTTTGCATTTTCGTGGGTATTAAAGCGTGCAAATGTGCAAATAATGTAACGTATATAAAAAATATTTACTCAAATGTATATTATTTTGAATACATTTGTTCTGTTGTCTCAAACCATGTTTCTATGATACTACACTTGTATTTTTCAATTAAATCTGTCGAGTTTATTATACCTACTACAGATAATAAGAGTCCAAACAATTTATTTTCAAAAGTACCTGAAAAATAGTGTTTTATGTTATCAGTCTTGTTACACAGATAAATTTTTCCTGTTTACATATTTGAGTTTAAAAACAATTTTTTCTGGTTTACATATTGTGGTTCAACTGAATAATTGTGTATACATATTAAGAGATTGTGGATGTGTACCTGAGGCTTCAATGCCTTTCACTTAGGTATATGAAACTTCATTACTTTTGACTTATGTTCATACAATAATGCTTCACTCTACGACCCTTGCTTGCATGTCATAAATGAGTACAATTAGGTTCCAGCATGCGTGTAACGCAAAAAAGTTTGGGATTATATATTATGGATAAGTAGCCTCACGATGAAAGGAATAGTGCATATAGTGCACACCTAAGTATGGTTAATATCAATGAAGGCACTGCCAGTGCACTGACACAGACAGGTACGGAGCAAACTACAAAGCTGGAGTCAAATAGCGTGGATAGTTCGATCGAGTGCACTTGACGAAATTTCATTTCGTCTCTGTAAATATTTCAGAGAAAATATTTCCCCAACCAACTTGCCTTCTATCTCTCTCATCCTGATCCCTTTCCCTAGCACTGTACCTACCGATTCCAAGCACTCCTTTTCACACGAGACATATTTGCAAGCAAAATAAATATCTGATCAAGTCAACAAACTTTCTCCAAGCACAAATTTTACTCCTAAAATTAACGAGCTACACATTCTGTTAATAATTTCCTCAGGTTTTAGTTCCATACTCTTGCTTCAAAACGGATTGCATTCAAAATACCAAAAAATGTCATATCGGTTCTCAAAATATTGCTATTTTGCATACCAAACACGAACCCACCATGTAAAAATTCTGTGGATGTGAAATACTTAAGGAGGAAAGGATTATTTCATCATATACATACAATAGGTATACCATTACATATCTATTTATAATCTATGGTTCCATGCGACTAATTTACGCTGAAAGTCATGCAATTAATATGTACTTTTAGTTTTGCAAACAATTGTCTCTTGTTGAGTTAAAAACTATATTTTTCAAACTATGTCAGTCAACAAATTTTGTGAGAATAGATTCATGGTCTTTCTAGTAGAAACATTCATGTTTTTCCTTCACAATTGATGTGTGTTGCTTTGTTTCTACATGCAGGTACCTACACTTTAGTTGTACATACCTATCTCAGTGTAATTATAAAACCCATTTCTACCCCCATTACATTTAAATTTTAATTACAATCGCCTAACAAAATATGCACGGAGGAGTTGCACGGCGTAGTAATTATTTACCTTCATGGCAACAATTTTAACTAAACCTGTAAGAATTAATCGATTGTTTCCAGCTCATTCTATATACATGGACGCGGCATTTGACTGAATGCATTGCTTAAGTATATAATACCTGTACGGTCTAATTTATTTCAACCTAAGCTTCGACGCATAAATATACACGTCAAATACATGGCAATACATAAAAAAAATGCGTATAATATGTATAAAAACAAATGTGTTTATTTGTGTCGAGGCAAAATTTTAGATTTAGGTTTCAGTTCTTTTTGGTACACTTAATATTCTACTTAGAAAGCAACTAGGAACCTTTAAAATATGCTGAACACAGTCTGCAGTCTCGATACTAATAGTAATAAGAAAATTCTAAACACACATTCGCCACTATGTGTCCGTAAACCGTTCACTGTGTTTTTGTGATTACAGACAAAATGAACTTTATGCAAATTTTCCCAATCTAAAGGACAGCCTGAGAACATTTTGATTTTATGTTTTTAAAATTTTATTTTTATTATGTGCTGAGTTCTCCACAGTTTATCAATTTGGAACAAATACATACTCACCGTGAAAATCAATATTTGGTAAATTCATTATTAGTCTGCCATTTCTTTGCTAGCTCAATGAAACTTGAAATGTGACTACAGCCATGTATTAATCGCATTATGATGATAAGGGTGTTTAAAATCCTTGATTATGTTACTACTGAACTGTAATAAGAGCTGACTTCATTTGCTTAGAAAAGGAGCAAGGACAGTGACAGAAATTAGGTGTAAGCTATAAACGATCGGATTAAAATAGTTTGGGCTGTCTTTCAACTTCTCTGATTGACAATGTAAAGTCAACACGCCATCCAAGATTTTGATATTGATATAATATCAAACCTAGAATGCTTCGGTTACCCGTCTACTACTAATTGAAGGACGTCGGGTGAACTGACGCATCTGATAAGTTATTTCATAAATTCATAAATGTATTTTATCCCCTCTCAAAAAGCATAACAGTCAATTTAGCAATCCGAATATTATTTCATTTGCTACAGTAAATCCAGAAATGCAATACGAAAAATTTCCCCGAAAATAGAAAAGTCCCCTCGAAAAGGGCGTGCCATTCCTTCTACTTTCCTTAATATCGATTCACCCCTGCGGGAGCTTGAAGACTTTTGAAATTACAAAAAAATCTAGTTGTAGCTTGGCACAACTGTACTCCAAATTTAAGCCAAAAATGATTTCAGAGACTTGTGGTTAGTTGAGATTGCGGCATGTTGTTCACGGCAAAATAACCTCTTATTTTGGATTTCGGAGGGGGAGGGGGTGAATTGTCATATATACATTCATGTTTAGTTGTATTATTCGCTTAATTTACTAAAGTATTACACTTTAGTAAATTAAAAAAATATCTAGTGTACCTTGGTACTTAGCATATAGCATTGCTACCAAATATTACCTCCACAAGTATTTTCATAATCTTCTGTACTTGTAAAAATCGTCATATAACTCCTCAAAACAAGTTTCGTGCAACTGTCATTAATAAATCTCTTATACCTTTATTACTTACTATACTGTCAGAATGAATAATATATTTGCCATTGATTCGTCGTAACTAATTTTTTAATATTCATACCACCGTATTTCTAAAACCTAGATGATATTGTAGATTAGTATGTATGAATGTGGGTGTATAGAAGGTGTATCCATTTTATGCTTACACTGAGCTACTAAATAGTGTCTGCTACAACGCTATGGCAACTACATATTCCTAATCCTCGGATGTCTACCTACTACTCCCTATAACAGAGTGAAAGTCACCGTCACCACAAACAAATCAGTCTTGGAACAATATCTGCATTTGGGGCTTAGTATTCATTCGCTATCGACGTTCTTTCTCTTCTTTGAACTTATTTCAGTTGACTTGAGGATGAGTCTTCTCCAGGACATTCATCACCAAAATATGAGATATTTGAAGAATCCCTTGTCCAAAACTAAGTCCGCCCTTCCGGCCAAATATCAATTTTTCTTTTCAGCTTCTACTCACATTCACATGATTGTGCATTGAAGTAGGTACTTTGTGGATGTAAGCCTAAACACATCCGCCCTGGACATATTACCTTTCCACCCACCGTCAATATTTATCCAGTCAAATTACATGGAAAGATGATGATCATGATGATCATCCTGTAAGTGGGCTTGAATAAATCGCAGGAAATGAAACTGCCACTACATACAAGCTTGCAATTGAGCTAAGCATCCAATAATACACAAGTGAGCTTTTCTCCTCTCAAAGTCATACTCACTCCCTGGCAACAATCTAAAATATGTAATATACATTTCTCAACCATTCTACTTACTTATGATGAATTCTTCTAATAAAATATTTCTCAAATTTCTACATACATACCTACTACACAAGATACAACATGAATTCGTACATACATAGTAGATACTTTTACCTATTACTATTACATACCTACCAATCTACCAAGGTATGTACTAAAACCACCCGGCAGTAGTAGTTGAGTACAATAACGTTTGTACAAAGTCAGATTGAGTCAGCCTAAGGAAATCCTAATTCCGAACTTTGTAAACAATTTTCCATTAAGAATAAATATGGGAGTGTTGCAAGACTGAATGGTGGATGAGAGTTTCAGTCGCTGCAATACTGTGCCTCAACTCTCTGTCTATGGAAATTGATGAAACATGTGTATTCGTCAAATATGTGTGTCTGTGTGCAAAGTATTGTAGGAGTCGTGGAAAGAAGGGCACATTAAATGAGAATGAGGAGAAGGAAAGGAGGCTGGATCTGTGACTCACGAGTATTTAGTAGCACACAACGCACAGGAGTTTTGCAGTCTTCTTCTTACATTTCAGTTTTATATGGAGTAAGGCAAATATTGATGATTAAGATGCATTGCTGCTTCGGTGCTGTCTCGGATATTTGCACGAGTTACTTTAATGCTACTACTAATACAGAATAGAACGACTGCCTGCATGGCTAGGTTACTATCCTACTTATTTTCGCTGCTATGTAATACTGGAGACGGGATGTATTAGAGAAACCATAAGGTTTCTCCTTCTCATGCTGTCCCGATTCTGTGTGTCTCCAATGCCAACTGCTATTATCAATTATTGCGAAGAGTCATCCTATGAATAATATTCTTTTACCTCTTCTGTTTACATTGAATTGGGTTCGTTAGGAAAACTCACAGAGTCAGAGACGTACGAATAAATTAAAATGAGACAAATTCGAGATCGTTAGACATTTCTCTACCATTGCCTCGTCTCCTCCACCATCCACTATGAAGGTCCCTCTCAAATCTCGCCTTTTCAATTCCAATCCCAATGAGCAATTTATAATTTTATATCACATCCTACTGTAACTAATTTTTAATAATAGGAACCATCTTCCAGAAAACGAAGAAATACAATACTCTCCAGCGCAATCAAGAAATCTTAGTTCATCTGTAATCTTTATGAGTGTGTCGAGTCGTAATTATTATCTGTGGATTCATACACACAAACACCAATCCATATTCCAAGAAATCTGTTTTTACTTTCAGCAGCTTATGATTGATACACGGTTATTCATTAATGTTACTTTGCAATTAGTGCGCCGGAAAAGAGAACTATGTCTTCTTCAAAGAAAACAACTTGTCAAATACTCAGTCAGACTTTATCTTTTTTTATCCTACTACTTTGCATCTTTACAAGTATATCAGACTTTTCCAATTAATTTGAATTAGCTATTGTTTGCTATACATTATATGTTCAATAGTATGATAAAATAAAACAACGAAAAACACTAATAGAATTTTTCAACTTTGCAAACTATATAAGCCGGAATTATAGATTGTGCTTGCTAAAATCGTCCTGATTGAGTTAGTTACCAAGAATGGAAGGGACTTCGTACATATATCTGTAGTCTGTAGTAATACAATATTTAAAATGCAGGTACACGGCTAATTTAAAATATTACTGTACGTATGTAGTTGCTAGTGTGTACCAGAATACTTTTGAACAACTGTATTTATGTACTAAGTCTACGAAAAGAGATTTGAAGCTAATAGTAGCCTTAAACATCGTGAATGATGATGATGTGTGCATAATTAAGGTATAATTAGAAACATTATGTAAACTTGATACATTTCACAAAACTAATGTAAGGGTATAAAATTGCAGTGTAGGAGTGAAATAGGATTCAGACCTACGGAATACTTTGGATATCTCTCAGGATAAGCTAATCGGGAGTTGAATTGAGACGAAGCTCCGGCTTTGTGTTTTGAAATCCGGTGGAGGACAGCTGAATTGATTGATGAGTTTGTCGGCGCGTGTTCCTGTGCAGTATGAATGCATGTGTTTAATACTAAGGACTAGTAGTGGGTGAGTTGCTTTACTTTTACTTAGTTCATCTGTTCATATCACTTTTCTGACAATTTATAAGGTAACTGTAGGAGTCTATTTCTTCAGGATTGAATTTTGCTGCTTCCTTTCAGAAGCAATAAGACAACATGATAAAAACCCAAGCGACCAAGAAAAGTTTGTTTGTTATAGAGAAAGTATATTTTCATAAGCATTATTAAGCATTCATTGCTTAAATCATTCCTCCATGCAATTTCAATCGAAACCAATTCTCTCAAAATTATCACGTATTTTTCAAAATTTCAGTTTGTAATGCCCTTAAAGGACGAAAATATTATTTTATTCGCAAAACTTAAATCAAGCAAAACTACAAACACCCCATGAGATGATATTTGTCTTTCGAGTAAAAAATGAAATGAAAAATTACAAAAACCACGGTAAAATGAATTGTCATTACGCTGATCATTTAAATCCTACAAACACGTTGAAAAATGAATGCACTATGTGCTTTGCAGTAGTAGGTACTTTTTCTTCCAGTTATTGCAAACAAAACACGTAACATTTACAAATTCTACTGACAATAGTTGTGAATGCACAGACAATGGAAAAGTGCTTAACGTAATAACAATATTTGAAAATGGGCAATGAAGGTGTGAGTAGGGTTGATATTGGATTTTAAAATGCTTAAGACGAGAATAATAGTTATTCTCTCTGCATGTGTTCTTGTTTTAAGTCTTCTTCTCCAACTTAGTGAGCATTCTGGACAAATTTTTTCATTTTCAAGACTTTTGGTTGACACTGCATTGCACTGATGCAATTAGTTGTCTGAGTAGGTAGGTACCTACGTATAAAAATAAATATGTGTTGCGTTGTGTTGGTGTATGACAATAGGAATAAAAGAAAAGCCTCCTCCTTGCAGCATCATCATCATCACCGTCACCATCATGACTATGGCAATAATAGAACAAGAACATTCATGCCTAAGTGCAATCCAATGGAATCTAATGTACAACAGAAAAGGATGGAATTAATGGAATGGTCGTTGACTGGGAACAAGCGACTTGAATGGAATGGAATTCAAACGAGGAATGCCTTGACTTGAAATTACTCATTCTCTTTCTACTCCTCCATGACCTGCTGCTCTGCACTATGACGTTCACACTTTATCACTAACTAGTGGATCAGCGCGGCGCTTCGCGCCGCACGGCCAATCAGCGAACGAAATGATATGATATTTCAAGATTATCATAGGGTGGATTAAAATATTTAACGTTTGTGGTATAATATGTTGTCA